>JAPYYS010001597.1:0-21519 GCA_030522525.1 Campopleginae sp. 14b
GGTCAATCCGACCCAGGGGTCAATCCGACCTAGGGTCAATCTGATCCAGGCTCACTCCATCCCAGGATCAATCCGACTTAGGGTCAATCTGACCCAGTAGTGGAAATATTTTGTACGTGTTGACTTTGAAAATTGGTAAATCGCCACACCTGTTCATTAAAGGCGGTACATGTTTTTCTGCAATTGTTTCCACAACATCTGCCATAAGTTATCCAAGAGTACTTACGACATTCCGATAAGTTTTATTGTTATTTTTCAACACCCTTATCGAGATGATTCTTTGGTCGTTCGACTCGTGCATCATGTCTATATAGTCTGGCCCTATCCCCATTGTTCCTCGGCAAACGATCACGTTCGCCACCCCAATTGACAAACTCGTCCGGAACACACATTCGCTAACTTTGATTTTTACTAGAGACCCTGTGGACTTGAAAGCCATCACACAGCAAAAGTAGAGCGAAGACGGTGCGCAGAGAAACCGGGACAATTGACCGAAGGATTTTGCTTCAACGATGACCAGGCATTTTTACTGATTTTATTTGTACTACCCACGATCTTTTACCCTCGGGTCGTCCGAGAGAGAATTGAATGAAAAGCGGGCACCCACCTTGGAGCAAAATCTTTATTTTCACGAAAATTAAATAAAATATTTTCCATGCATGAAAACGTTTCATTTTGTATCCATGAAAATTCCCTTTGAGCTGTGCAATAATCGCAAACATTTATTGACGTACAACCTTCTGATAAAAACGAACAAAAATTTTTTTCCAATTATTCTGGTAACCTGGAGTCACCCAATTTTGAAAAATTCGCCCGTTTCGACGAACAAAATAATCTACAACCATTTACTGATCCAAAACTCTCCACAGTAGAATAGGCTCCCACTATTCATAAGATTGTTTAGGTAAAAAATTGATTTAAAAAAAATGAAAAAATGGTAGAGACCAGAACTCTTCAGTATTTCATAGCGTGGCATGTTGGTCATCATCTACAACCGTTTCTTGATTCAAAACTCTCGACAGTAGAATAGGCTGCCACTATTTGATAGATTTATTCGGGAAAAACCGAATGAAAAAAAAAAAGAAAAAGTGGACTGTACCCATAATTTTGAAATCAATGTGTGGGGCTAACAAAAAGTTTCTCCACAGTCGATAAACGTTTTTCTCGCCCTTGGTAAAGTATCTGCTGTTGTCTGGAATGGAACAAGCGAACGGAATCAACGAGACAGTTTGACGATACTTTTTTTTTCCTCTACAATGTTTTAACTCTTAACCATCGAGTTCCTGAAAGCATCCAGCTCGAAGTACCTGCCCACGTACTTTTTTCTTCCTTCTACCATTACGGACAAAATACATGGATCAGGACTCAACAAAGGTTCCTAATGAAGCTCGAACCAATGAGCACGTTCATCCAAACACAAAATTTGGACAAATTCAAAAAATCATCAAGGAGGTTGGCTACATACGACGATACGATAAGAATTCAATAAAATTTCGTGATAATATTCTTTAGCATTAAATACGATGACACAATTTTTTTTTAATTTTTCCTCTTCATAGTTGTCCAATAATTAGAGTTTACAATGTGCAAAAAATAGACCTATATATATATATATCTGAATCCTAATGCCTATGCATGTAAACTCTAACGTTCAATTGCTCGAAAACTATGTGGAAAAATCTCAAAAAAATTGTATATTCATAATTAATACTAAAGAGTATGCTCACCAAATTCCATCGAATCCTAATCATTTCGAAATTTCCTATGCTGTTGAAATGGCAACATTCTTGTGTGTAGCCACTCTCAAATTTGCGACTATAATTCCCAATTTTCTGAGACTCGTATATGCTTCTTGGCTGATTTGGCGACACGCAAACTTTGTGGAAAATTTTCGATTACTCTTTCTCTGGACGAGATTACAAAAATCGATGGATGTTTGATATTTCGAGTTTCCAAACATTTGCACAGGTGTTAGCGCGGTTTTTAAATTCTCTACACGTGCGTGACATAGAACGAGAAATGGTGCACGAGCTCAATATATGTTCGTTCATCCATGTATATATATATATATATATATATATATATATATACACACATATACATATATATATATATATATATATGGATTAATGCATCTATAAATTATTCCCAGTACATGTCGAAAGAGTTGGCAAAGAAAGAAAATTACGTTAGTTTCATGGTCGATCTGCCAGGCGGTCTCGGCCCGTTGCCGCACGCTTTCCCAGCGGAGCAAATCATCCCCCAGTGGCTCTGCTACCTCCGCGAACCTTGAATATTCACAACGTGATATTTTTTCATCATCCTTTCTCCTTTTTCCATGCTTTTGTGAAACTCAGGAAAAAAGTAACTTTTGTATTTTTGAATCAGTTGCGCTGTTGTAACACATTTTTGAAAACTGATATTTACAAACTCGAGTGGAAAATTATATTAAAAAAGTTGACTAAACATTCAGGTGGCAGATCGATGGATAATTAAATTTCCCGAACTGGAACCCTTCGAGTACACACTGGGTCATTTTGACCCCGACCATTTTTTTATCGTCGATTATTTGACATTCGAAGGCAACGGATGTTTTGGCAATATTGGTTTTCGCCAAAAAAAAACCATTTAGACCCATAAAATTTGGATAATTTACTAAAAAAGATCGTCTCAAAAAGAAAAATATATATTTACCGGAATACAATGATTTGAAAAACGCCTCGAGTACACACTGGGTCATTTTGACCCGAATAATTTTGTTACCCCGATTGTTTGGCATTCAATGACACCGAATCTTATGCCATTTTTGTTCCGATTAAAAAATCTATTCAGGTCCATAAAATATGAATAATTTACTACAAAAATCATATCCACAGAAAAAAAAACCAAAAATATCATATTTACCGGAATGCAACGATTTGAAAAAGGCCTTGGGTCAGATTGACCCTATATACACTGACTTGATTGAAAAATAGTAACCATCTCGATTTTCAAGCTGATTTTTCAGGAATACACATTAATTCAATAAATTTTTTGGATAACTGAGTCGATGACGTAAGGACGCGGTGGAAATTCGGCGAAATACCGATCGCTACTGAAAATGCAAATTACTCGAATTATTTCGAGCAGAATTATTTCGAGCAGAGAAACAGAGAAAAATATTCAAACAGAACGTGCGAAGATAAATACAGAGAAAAAAAATGTCTCCTCGACTAATCGAGCCATTCAATGGTCCCGAGAGCTTTCCTGCTCGTCTTTGGGAGGGCCGGAGGGCCGGAGGATCTCGTGTACTGCGAAAACCTTGACGACAAGTTAAACAGAGGGAGGGCTCTCCATAAATAGATTGAGTGAGGAAACGCAGTCAACAGATGGCTTGAGCGGTCGGAAATGAGCCAAATCAATCGAAGAAATTTGGCTTCATAACCGACGAACCGTTCAGATGCGCGTCAAGTCCATTTCCTTTGAATTGTCGAGGCCTCGACCCTTAAGACTGTACAACACAATGGAGTGTCAAACGCATCGAGGATCCGAATAAATAACACCTTTTGTCCAAAGTTTGTATTTTTCCGTCCCCTTCATTTCCCAAACGCAACGAATACTCGTTCGACATTTCAAGGGCTAACGAATGACCTTCGAGAGTGAAATCCAACGAAATTATACTTTTTCTGTGGCGATGCTTTCTGTCTAAATGCAGAATGTAATTGCGACGATGAAACGATCCATTTTCGCCACCCAAAAAGTATATCACTGCGAAAAATTTCGGTCATTTTGAAAATCAAAAAAAAATCGTCAATAAAAAAAATATATAAAATATATAATTATATATTATATATAAAATAATTATGAAATGATAATAAAAAATATGAATCATGGGAATTAATTATAAAATTAATTATAACTTTATATAAAATATACGAAAAGATCGATTTTCGCCACCCAAAAAGTATAATAATATTATAAATATATATAATAATATAAAATATATAAATATATATTGTATATATTATATGGAATTTGTTCGAGTCGCATTTTGGGGATATTTTAACCCTGCGAGTACACACTGGGTCATTTTGACCCGAACAATTTTCTATGCCCGATTGTTTGGCAAAAAGTAACGAAAAAATGAGTATTCATCGCAATATTTTGAACGTTGAGGGCATAATCTTGAGTTCATCCACTGAATCGTCCTTTCTCGCAGTCGATTCGTGCCACTTACGTTGATTACTTGATACCTAAACGTGCTGTCAGACAGCAGCCTACACCCAAAGCGTTTCGAATCACTGAGCACCGTTAAACGGAAAGCCACAATCGCACGATAATTACTCAAGATCAAAGAAAAAGGATTAATTTAATGTTGAAGAAGTTTGTGTTAATCGAGAAATCGATAAATTTCAAGTTCTATTTACATCCCAATGGTTTCGACCTTTTTTTGCACTTTTCCAATAATCTTAAGCCTGCAACGGTAACCTGGGGTCGGAAACGACCCCGGACTAAATACCGTGCCCTTTTTCCCTTCGTTCTCTCGTTTTGATCGTTTTACCGTATTTTCGACCAATTTTTTTAGTCCGAGCAAAATTACCCCAGGCTCGCGTGATCCTGCATTAAAAAACGAAGAGAACGAGCCCAAGTTGAACCCTTTTCGTTGAATTTTACCGGAGATATGAATTTTTCAAAATTATGGGATGATTTTTAGGGTTAATGACCTTGAACAGTTTACGAAACACAATACTGTATCATAACATAAAAAAAATCATGTTCCGTTAATTTTTTGTTTGTTTTCTCATTCAGAAATTGTCGATACCCAGAATAAAGTAAAGGTGTTGAAGTTTGCATCGTTTATATGCATCGGAATTAACTATTTTATTTTATTTCTGGAAAACAGCGCCAAAAATGACCTGCGATTAAAAGAAAAGGACGAGCTTGAATACGAAAACGTAGTACGAATATGTTAATGCCTCTGGCACACTGAAAATTAACCTTCCGAAATGAAGGTAACAGATAAAAAACAGGATGAGAAATGTCATAACAGTGAAGTGAGAAACGTAAACACATTCCCACAAAATGTAGGAAAGTTTCCGCCAGGAATATGAACGAGAACATTATTCCAGTTTTGTATAAAACAGCAGCCAATTGCCAGCTCCAATGATACACAATGGCTCCTTTAGAGAATATATCACGCACGAAACGTAAACTCGATAAAGCTTGCCATAATTACTATGCAAATCCGTCGAGATCCAGAACCATAACATTTTATCATTTAACTAAGTGAAACAAAAGAATCCGACGTTCTGGACTGTTTTCGAAAATATCGAGAATTCATTTCAGGTTATCGACAATAATAGAAAATTTATGGGTCCATGTTCCGGGCGTACCTTTTCATAAAAATCCCCGAGACTTCGTACGACGAGCTCTCGACCTATTTGTGTCATTTTTCTTCGTCATTCGGGCCTGAAAGGAAAAGTTTCTGTTCACACTTTGGGTCGATATCACATCTAAATAAAACTGCACTCGCATCACAAGGTCGTAACGGTCGGAACGAGTGCAGTCCGTATCGCTTTGTCTACCGACTCCGTGCGTCTGCGGTCCAAAACATACGCAACTAACGCAACTAGCACGCCGATCGTTTGAACCGACACCACTGAACTTTGGGTGCGCGCGTGTCCTGCTGTTTACTTCCGGCGGACCGGAATCGCGGATCGAAACAAAACGCGATGTTTTCGAGATTCAAAGACGTATTGGCAAAAAAAAGTCGCGCGGAGTTGCGAAAATTCGTGGAAAATGAATCAGCTGACGAGGTACGATTGACAATTCATAGAAACTTGCATGACGTCAAAAATCGCTTCTAAAATTTTTTTTTGAGGTTATAACCTCGAAGACTTGAATTTGGTCTCCAAACCACCTGTTGGATGTTTTTCAAATCTCAGTATCAAAATATTCAAATGAAGGAGAGCTCGAAAATTTTTAATTGTCAAAAACAATTCTTTTCACTTTGATAAAAAGTTCATTTTCCAAGACAAATTCTCCCGGTTCGAAATTAGCGATGTTCTCGACAAAATATTGGTGAAATCTTGACGAAAACACCGGCTCTGTCTTGCTTGCGATTCACGCAAATAAAATATGCGAAATATTCGCACACGCAAATTTCGATTTCAAAATTGAATAAACCTCTAAAATTTAATGGCACGTTTCGACAGCCTCAAAAAAAATCAGTAACCACAGAATTTTCGAAAGCTGCGGATGCAAAATCCAAAAATGTCATTTCTTACAGTTTTTTCATTCAATCCATAATTTTTTGGGCATATCGCGTTTCCGTATGCTTTTTTACGAAAATAAATGGCTCTTCATACAAATTGCGAAAACCTCGTCAAATATTTGAAAAAACTCAATAATCCTTGTGGATTTTGCGACGGAGCAGTTGTTGGGCATGATAACTCAAAGAATCTGCAACGCGTCGATGCAAATTCCAAAAATTTCATCTTTTTCACAATTTTTTTCATTTAATCCATAATTTTTGTCCCTATCACGTTTCTGCATGATTTTTTACGAAAATGAATGGAAAAATGTATGGCTCTCATGAAAATTGCAAAAATCTTGTCAAAAATTTCCTGCATTTTCCGACGGCGCAGTTGTCGGACATGATAACTCAAAGAATCTGCAACGCGGATGCGCTGAGAATATTGGACGAGCTCCTTCAGGGTTTCGGAGATTCCGAGGCGTCTCAGACTAAAAAACGCAAAGTCGTCGAAGCCGTTTTAAAATCGCTGCGTCAAGTAGAAGCGAGCGGATCCCAAGTAGAAAATATCGTGAATCGGATAGTGCGAGATTTTGCCTCTTATTCCAGAGGAAATTTGGTCAAACTCGCAGAATTCTGCCATGAAAGAATTTGCCTCAACGACGACAATTTCACAAGGTAATTTTCAAGACGATTTCAAAAACAAAACAAATGCTCCATGGATTTAATATTTTTTGTTGGATTCTCGAGAACTTCGGTAACGTTCAATATCGACATAAAGCGACTCGAGTGAATATTTCTACTCGAAATATTGTGATCTGAGTAAATTGTAGAATTTGCAATGAAATTTTATTTTTTATTTAAAAAATTTCATTTATTTTTTATTTGGAATTTTTTAAAATATGTTTTATTTAAAAAAAAAAATTTTTTTTCATTAAATCATGAAAATCCTGCAGCTGGAAAGATATTTTGCCTCTGATACTGCAAGTCCTGGAGGAGGAAAAATACATAAGCTACAAGGGTAACGAGGTGTCAGGAGCTGAATATAAATCGTTGATGGTCCGATCGATTTGCAACAATCCATGGGAGCCAGGAATTTTGACCTCACTCACAAAAACTTTTGGGTAGTTCCGTATGAAATGAATTCAAGATTGGAAATCGAATACTTTTTTTTCTCATTCTTTATCTTTTATTTTTTTTAAAAATAATTAACAAAATTATTACGAACTGTGCAGGGAAATTTCTTTAGAGAAGTCCGACCATGAGCTCGTTATCAGAGCCTTGTGCGACAAACTACGCGACGTCGAATTGAACGAAATTCCGCCGTTGGTTCATCAGCTACTGAGACTTTGTTCCAGTCACGATGGTCCTCTGCTTTTGGGAACATTGCAAAAGTATTTTGCCCTTAAATACGCCGAAGTTGGTGACAGTCAAAATATTGAGAGTCTCGACAAAATAGGTAAACGATAATTTTGTGAAAAATTGTTGACAACATTTTTTTAAATTCGCATAAAAAAATGACAAAAAATTTTTGAGACATTTTTTTTTGAATCGCACAAAAAAAATGGCAAAAAATTCCATTGTCCAGAATTCGGAGACTGGAGCGAGAATGGTGTTTTTAAAAAATCGAAAAATCGAATTTTTAAAAATTCAAAGTTGCAAGAAAAATTTCTTCGCATTTATACCAAAAACGTTAGACAAATAATTAGTTAATTTTTTGAAAAATCGGAATTTCAATGATCGGCGTGATTTTTTTTTGTCAATTCGTACAAAAAAAATGGAAAAAAAATTTCATGCTCCGGAATTCGGAGACTGGAACGAAAATAATTATTGAAAAATCGAATTGTATGAGATTGAAAGTTGCATGGAAAATTTCTTAATTTCTACGAAAAAGTTGGTCAAATAATTAGTTGATATTTTTTAAAAAATTGTAATTTTTGCAGGGGTCGTGAGTTTGAAGGAAATTCAAGAAACTGAGAGTACAGTCTTGTATCATATATACCAAGCTGCACAATTGGATCACTCGAGACTGAAGGATTTCATATCTTCGCTGAAAAAAGTAACCAATGCTCCGGAATATATTTTGGACCCGTTCCTCATGGCGGTGCTGTTGTCTGTGTCAAATGTTTACGAAGACCAGGTAATAGAAATCATGTAAATGAGATTAAGCTCGTCAGTTGTCCGAGAATTTTTTGTTTCACCGCATTTTTGAGAAATTTTTTCGACTCGAAGCAAAATTCCATCAAGCTTATGCGATCCTGCATCAAAAAACGAAAAGAATGAGCCCAAGTCGATCCCTTTTCGTTAAATTTTATCGGAGATATGAATTTTTCAAAATTACAGTCCATTTTGACCCGCGGTTACCGGAATCGATTAAAAAAAACGGTCACCGTTCTAGTGGTAAATTCTGCGCCCTTTTTCTTTGCGTTTTTCTGTTCTTTATCGTTTGACCGCATTTTTGACGATTTTTTTGAGTCCAAGCAAAATTATCCCAGGCTTATGCGATCCTGTATCAAAAAACGAAAAGAATGAGCCCAAGTTGAGCTCTTTTCGTTGAATTTCACCGGAGATGTGAATTTTTCAAAATTGGGTTCATTTTGACCCGAGATAACTGGAAAAGATGAAAAAATCACTTAATGACGTATCACGTTAAAGTTGCATGAAAGACGAAATTGTTATTAATCGATATTACGTTTAAATGGAGGATTATTTGGCAGATATTCGAGATACTAAAACAAGCAATGTGTCGTAAAATCCAAGACGATGAGAAAAGAAAAAATAGTGCGTGGCTCAGAACGGTTTTATCGGACGACTGGCAAATCGTTGATGTAGTCGAGCACGTGATCACCAACAGGTTTGCATTGAATTAAAAAAAAAAAAAAATCGTATGAATTTGTTTTTGGAACGAAATTAGAAACAATTTTTTGAAATATTTATCGCATTTAGTAACAAGGACCGGCATCTCGTGCTCCAAGGATTGGTCGAGTTTGCATTCGTCCTCATGGACAGTGACAATCGATTAAAAACCGACGATCATCAATTGAGCGATCTTGGAATACGAATCGTCCAAAAATTAATTCGTAAACGTCACGAAATCGGCGCAACAGTTGTGCGAACCTTAACCGATAAAATCGTCAGCGGGGGTTCGGCTATTGCTCAATACACAGGTAAACTTTGTCCATCAAAGCGACTCACATTCCCAAATGAATTCGAGCCCGACTGATCTGTAAATTCCTGAGAAAATAGCCATTTCTTTTTTTTTTCAATATTATCATGGGAAATTTACTTTATCTTAAAAATAAATGGAAGATGGAAATGGAAAATTTATTTTACAGTAAAAATAAAATAAATATTCATTAAAAATAAATAAAAATTTTATTAAAAATAAAATAAATATTCATTGAAAATAAAAGAATATTTTTTCCATAAAAAATAAAATATAATAACTACAATAAAATAAGATTCATTCATTTTATCAAAAATTTTAAAAAAAGTCATCAAAAATAAAATAAAATTTTATTAAAAATAAAATGAATAATAAATTGATTCTTTGAATAAAATTGTTCGTTACAGAATGTTTGTCATACATTTGCCGAAAACTGACTCTCATCGTTCTGGATTGCCAAGCCTGGGTCATAAGCCTTCTCGAGCAATTAATGGCAATTCCAGGAGATGCAGCGAAGCAAGTGCTGCACGCAATATTGCCCCTGATGCGAGTATCGTCAACGATTAGAGATTCTCTCGTTCTGGTGCTGAGAAAAGCTCTCTATCGAAAAGGAACGCACACGCGACAAATGGCGGTCATTGGATTTTTGCAACTTTTGAAAAATCTGAAAATCAATGAACTCAGTGCCCTGAGCCAATCGGGACAAAGCTCAAGCACTAGTGCTTCGATTTTCACTCAAGTTACATTGGAAAGACGGGCCCAGTCGACCGGCACCAATGCACGCTGCAACAGTGCTTTGTGCCACGAAGTTTTGAGCATTCTCAAACGATGTTTCATTCACGAGGTTCAAGTTCGCTCCAGTCTGTACAGAGGTCAGCAAAATATTTGCACATTTATTTGAAAGGAGAATTAAAATCCAATCCAATTGAAAATTGAGCGCGTCATGAATAACGTTGAGGAAAAAAAAAAGGAAAATTAACGATGGATAAAAAATTGGAATCCTATAAAGAGTTTTTTTTTTTCGAAAGGGGGGAATTATTTTCGCTGGAATTGTTAACCCTGGAACGGCAACCTGGGGTCAAAAATGACCCCATGCGCCCTTTCTCCCTTCGTTCTCCGGTTTTTTATCGTTTTACCGACTTTTTGAAGATTTTTTTTCGTTTTCGTTGAATTTTACCGGAAATATGAATTTTTCAAAATTGGGGTCATTTTGACGCCGGGTTACCGGAATAGGTAAGAAAAAAACGAAGGTTACCGTTCTAGGGCTTTCTCCCTTCGTTCTCCGGCTTTTTATGGTTTCATTACATTTTTCACTAAATTTCTGACTTCAAGCAAAATTGCCCAGAGCTCACGTGATTCTGCATTAAAAAACGAAAAGAATGAGCCCAAGTTGAACCCTTTTCGTCAAATTTTACCGGAGCCATGCATTTTTCAAAAATTTGGGTCATTTTGACCCCAGGGTACCGGAATAGGTAACAAAAAAATGGGGTTACCGTTTCAAGGTTAAATTTCTTCGTCTTGAAAAAAGGAAAATCGGCTAAAAAACTTTCTGAACTTATTTTATTCCAATTTCTTCAGAAATTCTAAACGTTCTTTTCATTTTTCGCCCTTGAAAAATGGACGAATTATTGACTCCAGGTCTCTTCGACGCTGTAACAATGAATCCCGAATTGTCCGAGTACGTGATGGACATGTTGATGACCCATTTCAACATTTACTACGAAATTGATGAGAACGTCAAGCCTCCACTGAAATTCCACATATGTTCGGACATCCACGGGCCCGAGGCTGTGCTGCAGGAACCAATAGGCGAATTGGTTCTCGTCATGCAAAGGATTTACGTCAGAATGGCCTCCAAAAATTCTCCTTCCGTGGACAAGTTGGCCATGATTCTAGAGTCTCTGTGCAAAAGGATGACCCAAACAGGCTTGGAACATCTAAACATAGTAAGAAAACGAGCATCACTCATTCTCTTCATCTATTGCCATTATTTTTTGCTCGAACCCTCATTTTTTTGCAAAATTAACCCCCCACGTACACACTGGGTCATTTTGACCCTAAAAAATGTCTGTCTGCGATGACCCAAACAGTCCTGGAACATCTAAACATTGTAGAGCAACTAAAATCATTCAGACTGTTTATTTTTTGCTCAAACGCCAAATTTCTTAGAAAATAACCGTTCCAGTACACCCTGGGTCATTTTGATCCAAACAAACCTTGTCACCGATTTTTTAGGCAACTGTTTTCTGCTGAGACGCCAAATTTCTTACAAATTAACCCTTCAAGTACACCCTGGGTCATTTTGGCCCCAAGAAGCTTTCGTCACCGATGTTTTAGGTAACTGGTAACCAATATTTTGCCATTGAATTTTCTTTTCTCGTCGAAAAATCAATTTAGAGCCATAATATATTGGAAAACGCCTTGGGTCAGACTGACCCGAGTTCCATTCATAGGAGATTTTTTTTTTTGCAATTTACTCCCTTGCTCCTGAATCGGCAATCGAAATAAAAGTAAAATGCACATCATTTTAATTTTTCTGTCTACAGGATGACCAAACAGATCTGTTGGACAATGTTTCAAAGTCCCAACAAAAATTGCACACTGTAAAACTCATGATTACGGTGCACGAAGCTTTAATGGCTTACAGAATCGATGGTTGGTCGATGGACAGCGTACACACTTCGCAAAGTATCAACAGCCTATTCAAAAGTTACAACGAACTCATAAAAGTCTGCACGGTACGAAGAGCCTCTCGATTTTTTCTCTCAACTCGTTCAATTTACATTCCAAGCCTGACAAAATCTTGCATTTTTTTCAGAGAGTTTCTAAACCCAAGAAGGGTGACGGTAAAGCTAAAAAGGACGAAGACGGTAACGACACCACGTTGAATAAACGACCCGGCCGTCCTGTTGGTGTCAAACTTCCTAACACTATTATGAATCTGGAGACTGTCCACAAAATGCTGTGTCTCCTTTACGAGTGAGATTCCGAAATTTATGTTCTTGAAATGCAATCGGAATACCGGTTTTTTTGTAATCCTTTGATTTCTGAAATTTCGATGCAATTTGACAAAAATCAAGAAACTTTTGTGCGTGTTTTTGGAGAAAAATCAATTCATCCTGGAAAAATGCGTTAAGTTCCTAGAACGGTAACCTCATTTTTTGTTCACCTACTCCGGCCCCCTGGGGTTAAAATGACCCCAATTTTGAAAAATTCATATTTGCGGTAAAATTTGACGAAACGAGTTCAACTTGGGTTCATTCTTTTCGTTTTTTGATGCAGGATCACGCGAGCCTAGAGCAGTTTTGCTTGAAGCAAAAAAATTCGTCAATAATTCGGTAAAACGATACAAAACGGGAGAACGAAGGGAGAAAGAGCGCCTGTGGTCATTTTTGACCCCAGGTCACCGTTCTAGGGTTGAAAAATTGAAAAGTTCAGAGAAAAAATGTTGAACAAAGGATTAACGGGAGGAATTCTCGTTGCATTCCAAGAGTATGGACGTAAATAAAAATTTACGAAATATTTATTCGAATTCGTAGAATGTACATTCATTTTTTCTAATCGACGTCGTTTTCCAAGTTTCAATATTTAAAAAAAAAATTCTCCAGACCTTCGGTGCCCTGGGCTACGAAAGAGCATGCGGGAGTTTTGAAAAAACGGCCCGATTTCCATCACTATATTTTACAAACTGCCGCACAACTCATTCAAACTGCGAAAACATTGAAAAATGCCGATCTACAGAGACACAGAGCAGGTCACATGAAAGACTACATGGAAATTGGCGAGTGAGTGATTTTTCCAGGACATCAGTCCTCCAGATTGCTTCGCACGCGCTTCCACGATTTTCATGCTTTTGTTTCAGGCTTCTGTACAAACGAATAATATGCGATTTGGATGAGATCCGTAATTTTGACCAGGAAACTGGCGTCATTGGCTTGGAGTTGTTCAAAGAACTGTGCGATTTTATATGCACCGTATCGCCTTCGGATCTTCCCAAATTTCTCAGCTGCACCGGTAAGACATTTTGCGCAGAGACCCCAGATAAATGAAAAAATAAGTAAAATTTTTGGATTTTTGTTGTTTTCACTTCATTTTTGACGAATTTTTTGACATCAAACAAAATTGCCCTACGTCCACGCGATCTTGCACTAAAAAACGAAAAGAATGAGCCCAAGTTGAAAACTTTTTGTTAAATTTTACCGAAGATATGAATTTTTTTTTTTTAATGAGGGTCATTTTGACCCCAGATTACAGAAATAGGTAAAAAAAAGGTTCCAGGTTTAAATCAATCTAAAAAAATATATTTTCGAAACTAAAGGACAGGTCGAAGTGGCGCGAGGTCTTCCAGCACAAGTGCAAGCCTTGTTAAAAACGTTGCAAGCACTGATCGAGTCCTACTTCGGAGAAGAGAAGGACGAGGAAGTAATTCAAAAGAAAATACCGATAATAATATTGGACACGATGTCGATATTGTTGCGCAAAGTCAATTTCCACAATGCTCGAGCAAACAAAGTGATCGAGTGGTTGAAGAAACTGGCAGAAACGACGGAGGTGGAACTCCCGATCGCGATAATTTTCGTTCAATTGTTAGCGATGATGGAGGAACGGGACGCCGAGAATGGCAACACCATCGACGAATTGTGTATGGAACTGTGTGGAAAACTTGGCACCATCGAGGCAAGAACATTCTTTTCGGAACCCAGAGTTTTCACGATTTTTTCGCCACCCAATCAAATAAAAAAAAGAAAGCTTTTTTCGATTTCCAGAGCGAGCCGTCGACCTCCGAGAAATTTAAATGTATAACCGAATCGTCGGCAGTCCAAGCCCACGGAGTTTTGAGCACTGCCATCAAATACAAACTGAATAACGCCTCTTGGCTATTAGCGAGACTCAAGGCCGAACAATGTATCGTGAGCTCTCCAGGATCAGGCGACGAGACCGGTAATTTGATACAATTTCATTCACTTCGTTTTTCAATGACTATGAAATCGCTCCGTCGAGATCGTGACTGCAATTTCCATTTTTTTCCGAGATTTTTGTAATTAAAAAAAAATTGAAAAAATAAATATCAAAAATGTTGAATTAAAAATTAAAAATTGAAAATTAAAAATTAACAATAAAAATTAAACTAAAATTGAAAAATAAATACAAATAGGAATAAGAATAAAAATAAAAATAATGAAAAATATGAATCTCAAAAAATTTGAATTTGAATTAAAATAGAAATGACAATAAGAAAAAATAACATATTTCGAAAAAAGATAAAACACGCATTATTTTCGATTTGTGGAAACAAACTTTCTTAGAAAGTCAATGGTTACCAAGAACTTCAACTTTTTTCTTCCGTACTCTCGAAACTGATGAACTCAACCTTAGGAAAATTTTATACACTCGTGACGTTTTTTCTTTGACACTTTCAAGACCGAGAAAAACTCCGAGAAAAAGAACGAAGTCTCTGCCGACAATTATCTTACACGATTCAAATGTTACGATCTTTGGCAACGGCTGCAATCGAACCCGGACCAAACACCGACTCGACCTTCAAAAATCTTCAACAAGTGTACAAACTCATCAGCGCTCTCACCAAATATTTCCACAATAAGTCCACCCCCCAAAATCCAGCGTTCCAATCAGTCAAGTGAGTAACATTTCGCGAAATTTATTTATTCGACGGCGTCGAGAATTTCAGGGCATCGCAATTTTTATTATTTTTTTTTTTCCTCCAAAAAAAATGAAAATTAATTCCCATTATTTTTATTTTTTTTTCAATAAAAAAATTATTTTCGTTTTATCTTTTATAAAAAATGTTTTCATTTTTTTTTATTTCACAAAAAGAATGAAAATAATTCACATTGATGAAAATAATGGAATTATTGTTCATTCAATTACTTTTTCTTTTTTTTTTTATTTAATAAAAAAAAAAAAAATTGAATAATGAGAGAAAATAAATTTTTCGTGAATTTTGGAATGAAATTTTATTTTCTCTTCGTTTTCAGATTCGTGCAGCTGGTCGAACTCGCAGGAAAATCCCTGAAAGTCGTTTTCTACAATTTAATAACACACACCGAAGTACGAATTTTTATTTCCAATCCATTAACGAATAAGAAAAATTGTGATAACGAAAACTGTCGAATTTTCGATTTATTGGCTTGTTCTTCCGGCAGGAACATCAAAATAATCGGAGGGGAAAGTCCGACAGTCACGCACAAAGAAACAAAGTTCTAAAGGAGACGAAAGTCATACCCCATGTCGTATTCGCCATCGAACTTTTCCAGAAAGACATCATGCAACTGAGTAGAAAAACTGGGGTATGTAGAGCCAATTCAGAAACACGTGATTTATATTTCATTTTTTATTTCAACCCTAGAACGGTAAACTGGGGTCAAAATGACCCCAGACGACCCTGAATCCCGTCTTTTATCGTTTTACCACATTTTTGATGATTTTTTCACCTCCAAGCAAAATTGTCTCAGGCTCGCGTGATTCTGCATTAAAAAACAAAAAGACTGAGCCCAAGTAGAACTCTTTTCGTAAATTTTACCGGAAATAGGAATTTTTCAAAATTGGGGTCATTTTGAACCCAGGTTACCGGAATAAGTAAAAAAAAAACAAGGTTCCCGTTCTAGGGATAAAATCTACAACTCCAAAAAGCGATTGAGAGTCAAGCATATTTTGAAATTTTGTAAAAAGTTTTTCATTCCGATTTTTCTATATTAAAATCCTTTTTTTTTAATTAAAAATTTGGAAACTCAGATACCGCTGGAAAATCATCTGAAACAAAGTATCACCCGTGACTACAGGATAAAAAATCCTCAACTTGTTGAGGGTCTCGAAAAACTGGACATCAGCCTGGTAAGTGTTGCGTTTTCGAAATTGAATACAAAGAAAAATTGAAGCGTCCGAAACATCAACTGTCACTGAAAAATTAAATTTTTATCTTGGCAGCAAATTAACACGCAGAATTCGACTCGCTTGCCAGGACCTAATCCGGAAGAAACGTTGTCCGACGAGGAAAGCGATGACAGTCACGTCGACGGCCCTCCTACCAAGAAATCACGTCTGGACAATTCCGCGTGATTCTCATCAAATAAAAAATTGCCATTCGTCCTCAATACCAGTAACCACTATTTTCCATTTCTATTCTTTAGGTACGTAAGTTAATAAATAATGACAATTTTTTTAAAAAATTGGCAATTCATTTTTATTCCTTCAAAAACATGAACAATTTTTTGCATATTTTTCGTTCAACGACGCTTAAAAATCTGCGTGGATCGTGGAGGATCGAAGCGGGAAAAAGTTCTGACCCACGATGAAAAAAAATAATTGAAAAGAAAAAAAAAAAAACTAAAAAAAAAACTGTAAAGAGTCGAAAATATTTTTTTTCTGCAATGGAATTTTTGGTAATTCAGAGACGCTTTCTAATTGGGTTAGTTCCAAAGTTTTAGGCTACGAAATCGAGGGGTCTGTTGAATCCACCTTTTCGGTTCATGTACTGTCTGTACTTTCGCTTCAATATGACGTGTACGGCTCCTGAATCATTACCGTCGACTTTTTTACCTTTGGTTGTGTCGAAACCACAGAAACCCATCATCCTCATCATTTCCTGCTCTTCGGGAGTTTTGCCCTGAAGATCCGCCTCTGAATCATGAAGAAATAAAAATTTCTTCATAATATAGACGAGTTTTTGTATCTTTACGTTATTATTTATCGTTTTTTTATACGTATTCCTTTTTTTCTTTACGTATTCCGGTAACCTGGGCTCGGAATGATCCCAATCGTTGAAAAATTCGTATCTCCGATAAAATTTAACGAAAAGGATCCAACTTGGGCTCATTCTTTTCGTTTTTTTATGTATAATCACAAGAGCCTGGAGCAGTTTTGCTCGAAGTCGGAAAATCAATCAAAGATGCGACAAAAACATAATAAATTGGAAAAACAAAGGGAGAAAGGGCATGGGATTGTTCTACGATCAACCGTACCTGTAATCATCGGACGTTCCGCAGTCTGTGGTTTACTTTTGGGTTTCGGCCTCTCACGCTCTCTGGATCTGGACCTTGATCTACTAAACGATCTCCTATGCCTCTCACGTTCTCTGTCTCTTTCTCTTTCTCGGTCCCTCGACTTTACTCGTTCCCTGTCAGTGGATCTGGAAATATTGGATTTCATGATTGTTCCTTGTACATCACATCTCGGGTCAATCTGACCCAAGTCGTTTTGTATCTCGATGAATATGATTTTTTTTTTTTTTTCGTAGTAAATTATTCAAATTTTAAGGCCCTGAATTTATCACATGACGGAAACGAAAATTAAATGCCGAAACATTCGTTACCGTTAATTGTCAAAAAATGTTTAGGGTCAAAATGACCCAGTGTGTACTCGAAAGCTTAAGGACTTCAGCTCGTCATTCAATAATGATAATAAAATGTTTAATTACCTTCTGCGTCTTTCGCGCGATCGCCGTCTACGACGATCTCTGTCGCGTTCTCTGGACCGGTCACGATCGCCCCTTCTCCTGGTGGGCGAGGGTGTGCGACTTCTTACCATCTTTGGAATAAATGAAGAAACTTAATTTCCCTTTCGTCTTCGATTTTTGACGAGCCAATGCCGAATTAATCGAACTTACCTCGAGGAATTGTGAATTTTTGCTACAGAAACGAAATTTGAGGTTAAGTTCGCGTTCACGAAATAAACATTATGCGCGCTGGTTTATCACTCGCCGACGAATTGATTGTTATTTAAAATCACTATTCTTCGATGTTATTCTGTGTATTTTTTACTAGTATGCCAAAAAAAAATCGAAAAGTCAATTCTTTCAAATTTATCGGATCATATTTGTTGACAACTTGTGGATCTCGAACTTTTTTTATTCAGATTCGAGCACAGCGCCGTGTTGACGTAAATTGGTACTTGATTTTGTTCTCTCTCTGCTCTTTATCGACGGAGAAAGGGCAACAAAAAATGCCGCCATCGGGACGAACAAACATGCAACAACGAAGATCGACGAAAAAGAAACGAGTTCGATTTAAAAAATATGAAATTTATTGACAATTCATCAGGTACAATAAAAAATTATTTTCTACATCATTTTTCTATGGGCTTGGGCGCAGCTTCGCGTAAAAACGGTTCGTGCAACACTTTGTGCAGCCGCTGGGCTTTCTGTAACCCAAATCCTGGGCACAGGGACAAAGAATTCGGGGTTGCTTTCAATAAACCTTCGATCGTTCCATAAGTCGACATCAGAGTGATGGCATCCGTTTTATTGACGGACCTCACTGTAGTTAATGCCGACATTATCTGAAGTAAAGACCAAGCAACAACTTTATCCCGAAATTACAAAGTCGAATGGCAACATTTTTCCGAAAAATGTTTTGAGTTAGAGAAACAGCTTCATGCTTGTTGCTTCACAGTAATTTTTCAAAATAGTCGTGGGCAAAGTAAAATACAAAAAAAATCGAATAAAGTAACTTGAAAACGGAAATCCAGAAAATTTGCACAGCGTTTAAAACTCAAATGCAATTCCAACAATGTTAACCTCAAAATAATAACCTTTTCACTTATTCCCGTGAAATGGGATCAAAAAGACCCCAAATTTTGAAAAATTCATATCTTCGGTAAAATTTAACGAAAAGCGTTTAACCTGGGCTCATTCTTTTCGTTTTTTAATGCAGAATCGCATGAGCCTGGGTCCAGTCAAAAAATCAATCAAAAAATCGGTAAAACGATAAAAAAAACGGGAGAACGGAAGGAGAAAGGGCGCGTGATTTGAAATCACCTTGGGTCTTTTTGACCCTGGGTTAGCGATCCATTTGTCAAGAGATTCTCTCTCTCTCTCTCTCTCTTTCTCTGGGAATTATAATGACAATTACCTTTTGATGCGGATCAGTATTTGCCCGTTCCATGATCATGTCCGGCGGTTTGTTTTCATAAATTTTATAAGTCTCAATGATTTTTCCAGCATCCTCGGCGTTCCATGCCAGCATGAGGGTCAAGTCAGCCAACAGGCAGATGCGAGTGAGATGTTTTAAGGAGTGATGGGGCTCGGGGACATCGATCTGGAGTTTTCAATGTCCACAGCATTATCAACATTTAATTAACACATTTTTCACAAAACCTTTTGCGTTTACCTGAACGAGCAAAACTCTCAAGTTGTAAGCGCTGCCCAGCAGTTTCAGCCGCTCGTGAATGTAATCGGGATTGAGCTGATGGTAGCGAATGGACAGGAAGAGAGCGCAAACGTTCGGACCCATCACATAATCCGGCACGATATCCGTATATTCCCATATTACATTCCTAAGGTATTTCAGCAGAGGATTTCCTCTCTGGGAGATTTTAATCATGAAAAATTTGTTTTCGGAAAAGCAATTAGTGCAAATCATTGGGAAGCATCAAGAAGAAACGTTTTTCTATTTACTTTTGTTTGATTAATTGAAAAAAAGTTCAAATTTAATAATCGTGACAATTTTTGCACCAATTTTGGGTTTTGATCCACAAAAAATATCGTTTCATCGTCCTGAAAAAATATTTAGTAAGAATCTTGAGTGTTGTTCCAGGAAAAAAAAGTTTTTCAACAAAAAATAAATTCGAATGGGTAATTTTTCAAATAGTTTCCACGAAATGACAATTTTTTATTTTGATACTCTGCCGGGAATCGCTAAGGATTGAAAATATTGGGGAATTTTTTTTTTGCTCATTTCCCCATCGACTAACTTTTTTCTTGATTATTGATTTTCAACTCTTCAGGAATTTTCGATTTGTTCTTAAAAAAAAAATAATATAAAAATGAATTTTTCGGTCAGATTCTTGTTAAAATTAAATAATCATGACAATTTTCGTACCGATTTTGTGTTTCGATCCTCAAAAATATCATTTTTTCGTTCTCAGCAAATATTTAATAAGAATCTTGAGCATTGGTCGAGAAAAAACAGAATTTTTGTGGCATGCAAACTTCAACGTTGTTTTTCGCATCGGAATTACAATTTTTTTTATCGTTACCTGTTTTGGATTGACGAGGAGGCCGGCGAAAGTGGATTTTGGTTTGGATGGCCCTGAGGTGGGCTCAGGTAAGTCCTTTTTGAAAAATTCCGAATTTTTCAAGTCGCCAAAAGCAGCTGGACAATTGTCGAATTTTTAAGGACTCATCGAAGGATTCATCATTTTTTTTCTTATTTTTCGAAGGACTACTGACCTTGAAATGAATCTGTTTTCGCTTGTTTTGGCGGCGACACCGAATCTTCATTTTCATCACACATAACCTCATCTAATTCTTCCATTATTTTTTACGAGTTCGATAAAAATAATGCAACGGGCGATTTTCTGTTTTTTCGACCCTTCGATCTTTCATTGACCCTTGGAATTTAATTGCCTTTACTTCAACAAATGATCCGAGATTGTTTAGCGGTCCATTATTGCTCTGCGATCTTGTCAGATCTCTTTCTTATTATGAACGCGATTTGGAGGTTAAGGGACCACCATTTTTCGCGCCCAAATTTCAAACTTCGTTAAAATCGCAATAAAAAATATCTCGCGCAGAGGAATGTCGCGATTCCGGCTTTGCTATTGGTCCGTTTGTTATTGGGATCCAACATAGAGAGACATGGCATCTGGTGGTCGACAGCGGAAACAGAAAAAGGAGGAATAAACCACATTTTAATATGCGATTCGCAGCTAACACTCGTTCTCCTTCTACAAAATTACATAACTCATGCCACACATAACCTGTGTCATGTATCAGCGGAACTTCTCTGCGCCACATTGGGCCATATTGGATAGGCCCCGCCCACATGTTGGATCCCAATAGGGTGAGCTGGTCTTTCTGTATTTCTATCAAATTGTTTTGTGCACATAAAAAAAAACTTGTCCGAAAAACCGCCAGACTCGAATTTGCGATTTTAGAATAAATTTCTCGCCATTTTTTTTCTTATTTACATATAAAATTTGCAACGAAGTGAGTTCTGTATAGTTGACAGATCAATATAACAATTCGTGTTTTTTATTGTTGTGATATTTTGGGAATTGTTTACGTAATTGAATGTCTCCATTATTATAATTTATGACATTATATTTTGTTAATAACAAATTATTATTGGTTTAGCGTATAGTTAGCAGAACGTGATTACAAATC
>JAPYYS010001598.1:0-16756 GCA_030522525.1 Campopleginae sp. 14b
TGGCTTGATCGGAGAAACTTGACTCTTCGACTCGAAATCTGACGGGAATTTTGTTTTACGAGAACATTTTCGTGACTAAATAAAACAAGAGCTGGTCAAGTTTCGTTTGTTAAATTTTTTGCAGCTTTTATCTGATCCTTTGAAAAAACATCAGAATTTTCATGACGTAAACAGATAAATTAAATGAGCAACAATTTCATAACGATTTCCTCATAAATCCGCTTTTCAAATTATCGAATGTGATATCCAGCTGATTGATTCAAATCAAATTGGACGATATTGTAATTTGCATCGATATGTTGAACTAATTCAGTGAAAAGTTGAACTGAAATTAACGAAACGAATTCGTTCTTGAGTTTTCTACTTTTCACCATGGATGCGAACGTTTCTAGTGAAAATAATCGATCGCATCTGATAAAAATTCCGAGCGAGATGTCTAATCAACCGTTTGTTCGAGAAGAAAGTTTCAAAGACATGCGGGCATTTGAAATCTCGCCACTGTGAGTGCGAGAGAGATATCTGAAATTTTTCGAAATTGAATATATTCGAAAAGTACCGATTCCACTGACAGAACCTTTTTCTGATTAGTCAAATGACGTCGAAGCATTTTCATTCGGAAATTGCAAAGTGAGGAGGTTCAGTGACTGATCCATCACCAAGTAGATAGTTACTACGACGGAATCGAAGACAATGGACTACTCGAAAGAGGTAAACAATGGCTAAGACGAAGGGAAGGTGAAAAGGTCGTCTGGTTGGAGTGAACAAATGCCAGACAATGGAGGTACCCTAAAATGAGATTATCACATAACCACCTCGGGAATAATATGATTAACTTGAAAAATCGACTTCCCCCGTTCGCAGACTTTGCGAACGGCTGGAGAAGGGTGGAAAAGCAAAACGGATGGAGTCCCACGTAACCACCACCATTGTTTTATAGCACGAACTCAAATCGTAACAGACGAAAATAAACAATGACCTTGGTTGGTTGACATTGCCATTGAAGTCCAGGCATTATGCATAAAACGTAAATATACTAGAGTGACAGCTGTGTTGATTGAGACGATATTAAAGCTTGCGTCATTGGAGTTCAACGAAAAATATTTAATCCGTTGACCATATTTTTTCGATTTTCGGAATCGCCTCAATTTTTCTTTGACATCTTTAGCACTGTTTTTAAAAAAAATAGAACAAAATAATGGCTTCCGTGGCAATTTCAACGATGCGAACAACGTTTGATTGAGACACATAAAGAAATTTTTTGTGCAGACTAAGACTGTCGTGTCGCGGCCACGCTATTTCGCAATAAATTACGTTTAAAATATGCAAATTTCGAAAAAGTACGAATAACATGAAAAATACAAAATATTTTTTCGAGCATAGCCATTTTCCAAATTCTCGAACCGAGCACGACGACGAAAAACTCGAACTTGGACTCTCATCTATGAATATCAAGTTAATTCACTGGAGCAGCACGATGGACTTGAATTAGCAAGTAAATAAACATTTTCTTTTTTGTTTAAACACGAAGTTATCAATTTAATCAGACCCCGAGGCATTTTCGTTCGTATCGTTTCCAGGATACTTCACTATTTCGAAACACATCGTGTCAGTTGACAATTGTATGAATTTTGATTTCTCGTAAAAAAATTCGCACGATCACTAGCAATTAAATTACAGAAGGGAAAAGAATTTCACATTGTCGAATTCTTTTGTTTATCCCATTTCTCGAAATGCAATATCCACTTTTCATGATTTTTTATCAACGACACTTTTTAAAACACTGCAAATTGAGCTTCGAGACCAGAAGCAACGAGATTGGTTGAACAAGAAATATAAAAAATATTGAAAGCCCAGCAGCCATAATGGAATTTCCACGCCAGCTGGTGTCGAGCTACGACCGTCATTTTCTTTTTTATACACTTTTTATATGTCCATGGCTCCAGCTTCCATAGAAAATTCGATAAAAGAAGCGCCAGCATTTGGCAATGAGTTGGAACACGACGAAAGAAAAATGGACTATCAATTTTTTAAATTTCTTCGGATCGTCAAAAAATTTTCACCAAATGGGTTTGTGAATTCCAAACAAAGATAAAAGTAGGGTATTTTGTCAAACTCCGTCAAGAAAATTCGCGGAAACAGATGAAAATAGAGAAAAAAAAACAACTTATGGCAGCCATGAGACGATGACGTTCCGAACCATATGCAATATGATTGATTCTCATTCTGATCGTCATAACTAAACACGAAAAAACCGATTGTAAAAATGTGTGACAATTTTTATGAATTGTTTGGATTTCGCCTCAATGTTTATAAAAATTGCAATGTTCGCTGAAAAAAAAAGCTGGTTTTCAGGCCCGCACTTTTCTGAAAGTCGATTCCCAGATGAAAAGATAAAAAACTAACGAAAACATTGAACGTTGATTTGTGTTGAAAAATACGACGACGGTTTTTGTGACGCGAAAGCAAACAGGTATTGGCACACGAATGTTGTAATTGTCCAAGTACTTACCCTGATAAAACTCGAGGTTTTCAGCGTTATCGAGAGGGACTTGCAGGACCAAAAGAATGATAAAGTGAGCCAGGAACCTTCGCGGGAGGGTCCCGGATCTCATTATCGCGCGAAATCTGCCAGATGTTAGAGGCGAGATAAAATACAGCTGGTTTGTCTGGAATTGATGATGTGTTGTATACACTTTGTGGTGGATGAACTCGCGGATGAAAAAGCGTACGAGTCCGTTGAGAGCGACAGCAGAATGTCCGCACGGACTAACGCACGGACTGGTCGGTTTTTTGTTTCTTTCGGTATTTTCCTTTTGCTTTTTTTCAGTATACGTAAGCACGTCATTCATCGAAAAGGACGGAGAGCTTGCGCGGTCATGGTCCCGCGCAATCAATACTACACCTACGCATTCGCGTGTCTCTCCTCGGAACACCTATAGCTAACTCCCGTTCGTTCTCCCTTTTACGAAAAGGTTCAAATCACGAATACAATTACTGCCCCTCTCCTTTCACGAGCACTCCAAGTTTGTCGTTTTTTCGCCCTCAACGGCACCGCACGTTACACCATCAAAACACAGCTCCACGACGGCTAGGGGAGAAATCAGAGTCCGTTTCGACAAACTGCTGAGCTCTTTGGCGCTTACTCTCCCGGCTGAGTCTGTCAAGCGGTCAAACATGGACGAGCTTGCTACTCACGGGAGGGGATAAGGAGGAAGCCAAGCGCCGCGGACGGGTGTCGAAATATTGCACTTTTGCACGGTTGCTTTTGTTACTTTATAATCACAATTTTTCTTCAAGAACAGTCTCGTTGTTTCTTTCAATTTTTCACCTTGTGGTCGTTTCTTAATCGAATATGTTTGCGAGCAATTTGTGGTTTACCCTTCGGAAGGCCAATGTCATGGCAGTACGATGTAATTATAACGAACGAATCGCCGTTATGGATAAGTCGACAAACGACCTTGAAACCTCGGATCAATCCAGGACGCAAAAAGAAACGTGGTGAAAACATATCGATCCAGGTTATGTCACATTCTGACACACGTCGTGAGAAATAATTTCATGCAAATATTAATAGGTCCTTGAAAAATTACATAATTCTCATGCAACGGAGTTTCCGTTGTTTTTCCTTTTCCTTCATTCCGAAAATTATCCAGTTTTGGGAATATCCATTTAGCGAATCCATAAAAAAGGCAGTGGATAAAAAAACACTTGAGAATTAGGGTAACGAAATAAAATTGGAACAAAGACGAAAGACCGTCCCACATTTTGTTTTTATTCCATTAATCGATCGTCATCGCTTTCCAAGTCCAGAAACTGATGGTAAAGCATTTAAAATTCTGCTGACCACGACGAGTGAGGACAATGAACGTTCAACGTATACGAATCAGTGACAAGAAATCAAACAAACTGCTTATCTCGTGAAAAGCTAAGCATTATGGTTTTGCATATCACAATCTCTTAACCGCAAGAAATCTGCTTCCGGTGGATTGTTACGACCATTGTCGTCTCCACGACACCATGGCTGTGGGCGTGATTTTATTTGGAGCATATTTGGGTCGTGAAAAACATTGGAATATTTAATTTTCTTGAGCAAATCTTGGGAAAATCCATCGTCCAAAATTTAAGATATTTTCAATCGAAAATTCGGTTTTTTTCACGATTTTTTATGCGGTGAGATCGAAATGTCAGTTTTTTTTACAATACAAAGTTTTCGGCAGATTTTTTGTAACGGATTCTCCGTGACCGGAGAACGTAAAACACATTTTGTTGAAATCTGATTTTGGCACTCTCGCGTTTCGATGTCGACATGGCGATGAAACGATTTTGTGAAATGAATTTCATTTTCTTCCGATCTCTCATCAATTTAGTATGTTCCTATCAATTATTAACAATAACAATTATAATATCAATGCAATGTTTCGAAAGTATGAGATTTCGATGACGGAGTTCATTTTCAAACGTGACTCCAACGGGGAACAGTCACAATAATTTTTCCCCAAGAGCTTTTTTATTAGTTCCATGGGTTTGTCTAGAGATTTTTAAAAATTTCGAGCATGCATTCGCAGGTTATTATGCCATAGGTAAGTGGTTGCAACATTTCGAAAGGATTCCTGTTTTATTTTCGAGATGATGGTAATTAAAGATTGCCAGATGCAGGGTTGCACAGTTTCACGCGTGTTCTCATGAGCAGCAGTTGTAAAATTCATATTTCGCGAAATAGCTCCGAACGTTTTCACTGGTTTTCTATTTTCTTCTAAATTATGGAAAAATAGGAAGGCAAAAACAAAGAAACGATGGAATATGAAATACAAACTCGGGAGTTATTTGTGTTGAACGTGATCGGAGGTAAAATCTTTGATCGAACTCACAATAATGAAAGAAAAATCAGTTTTCCGTGATATTCATATTTCCGTCGAGGAAATTAGTGTTTCGAAAAAAAAAAACAATCGCTGAAACGTATGGAAACGTGTGGGCGAGAGTGTTTTCTGAATTCTTCAAAGGTCCACTCCTCCGTTTGAGCAGATTTCTCGCGAGCCATTATTCTGGCGGAGGAGGGAAATGTATGTGGGAACAAAACACAACAGCTCCCTTATACGTACACAATTCCTTTGAATATCCGACACGCATCTACATTGGCAAGATTTGCGTCGTGTGGCCGGTCAGCGATGGGGGAACACATGTATACAAACGGGACACGAAAGAGATAAGTCCTTAGAATAATAATAACGGTTTAAGCGCCAGAATGCGGGCGAGTCCACCGAGAAGGGGAAGAGGGCGAATAAAAAATAATGCAAAGGCTAAACTTTATTCAGTTGCGACTCTAAATATTCCAAAGTAGCACTTAGGTTCTTCTGAATAACTTACTATATCGTTAATTCTCCTACATACATGCATTATAAATAACAATCGTTGTTTATTTATGTGACTATTTCTGGACGAGCGATTTGTTTTTTCATCACTTCTTTGTTACGAGTAGCTCTCGTATGCACGCATTTGTTTTTAATTGAGAAGCTTGTAAATGTGTTTTTTCGTTCGGAATACCGGGAAGAAAGTACAAAAATTCAAAATGGCTGATCATCAATGTAATTCTCAGGCAACGACTAACAGCGTTGAGTGCATTCTCTGATTATTCTTTTTCCGATTAAACATCCAGGAAAAATCACCTACGCAATCCTGCTCGACATTTCCTTTATGCCAATATGTGCTATATAGCTCAAGGTCGATCGTTGATTTTCTCTCGGGTGTTTTATTAGCCGTTGCACAAGCAAAAAATCTAAGGATACCCGTCGTAATTTTTCATCTCGCGGAGATTAAAGGAAAAACGTGAAAAGAATAAGAGAGTTGAGTAGAGCAGATTACTTTGTGTCCTCAAGGGACTCCGAGATGCAATCAACAGGCTATATATACGGCTATATGCAGTACAGCTAAAGTTTTCGTGACGCTCGAGACTACGCAATTCGTTTTAACTTCTATTAAGGGGATGCTAAATTGAAACACGAGAGAAAGTTTCATTTCCACGATTTTTACTCTACCCCAATGGAACGAATCTTGTCGAAACTTAGTCCCAACTATTTTCTGTTTGCATGTTTTGCCATTGCCAAATCACTTTTTTTTAAATAATTTTGAAACAATTCGTCGGCGCGTATGGAATGTTCGGTTGTATTAACGAAGTAAGGTTATACGCCCGGTCGCCCGGTTCAATACTCTCGATCTAGAGAAACACTCACGTTTTCGGCTAACAAATATATTTCAGGCAATGAAAAAAATGATCGATTTTGCTTATATAAAGTAAACAGCAATCAAGTGCTGTAACCTGTATTTATCGGAATGGCTTAGTTGAGTGAAAAAGAAGGACAAAATTTTGATGTTGAATTAATACCAAGCAAGGCTGTATAATAGAACGCTTCCATATCAGCCCGTTATTTTGTCAAATTGTCGATTTCTTTTGAGAAAAAAATGACCATGCCTTACCCGTTTTTCGTCTCCCGCGTCGAGTGTGGATTTGAGGCTTCGAACGTGCACAATTGGTGGCAGTACCTGACGACTATTACGAGCGTCAAAATAGTTCGCCGCTGTTTTCTAGGTTAAGTCTCTCTACGTGACATGTGCGAGCATTATAAAGTTTTACAATTGTTTTATTGAGGATTACAACAGCTAAATATTGTCAAATGTAAGTAGAATTCTGGATTCCAAAATACTTTTCTTTAATCGTGCGATTTCTGTACTCCAGAAGTCCCAACTCGCGTGAGAATAACGCTTTGCCAACCAAAATGCACTAACAAAAAAAATTAAAAAGATTAAAACAAGTAAGAAATTTAGTACATCGGATTCTGTTCTGGTAGTGTGTCTTTCAATTAAATGATACTTTGCTAACATATATTTAACGAATTATATTTTATTAGACATTCGCCGATACAATACCAATGTTCAACGTGATGTTGCTATTGAGACCTTAATTGTCACTAAATTCGGAATGTTTTATTATCACGAGAGTATATCTTGAAAATGTTTTTTCGAGTTCTCATCAAAAAGTAATATCGCCTTTGTTTATCTTTAAGTGAATTATATTGTTGAGAAAAGAGAATGGCGGGGCAGGGGGGAGGAAAGGAAAAGTAAAAATGTTTGTTGGATAGTGGCTCCGCTGGTGGCGACTGCCGGAACCAACGCCGCAGTCGCGATGTGGATTTGAAGTATCGAAATATAAGTGATGAAATGCGACCGAATGATTCGGAGCAAAATTGGCGAGAATTTCGTAATTTTTGATTTTAGCACGATGTTGACGAGGTTTCCTCTACAGGTTTCTCGACATGTGCGCTGGGTAAGTCGAAAAATGTAGAAATGAAATATTTGTCGAACTGAAAACTGACTCAAAATCCACATTTTTAATCACATGTAAACATACCCCTCGCAGTTTGCAACGAAACAAAAAGAGAAGCTTGGCGTTATAATGGACGAGGAAACTCACAGACAAATAGATAATGAGGAACTAAAAGCGCGTAAACATCCCGGAAGAGTGACTAACAGCAGTGCTGTGTTACCTGATTGGCTGAAAGGCGCAGTAGCCAAAGTATTGGAGGGTGAGAAATTGCTAATTTCATAATGATCAAAATGGCGCCAAAAAATTGATAAAAATTTTTCAATTCCCGAGTTTCATTTTTTGTTTTTCTATCCTATTAAGGAGGGTGGCCACACACAACAATGTTGCCATGTTAAAAGTATCGGAAAATCGGGAATGATTAAAATTCGATGAAATTTGGTAAGCATACTCTTTAGTATTAAATATGAATATACCAATTTTTCAAGATTTTTCTTCTACATAGTTTTCGAGTAATTGAACATTAGAGTTTACATGCATAAGCATATTATTCAGATATATATAGATATATCATTTGCATATTGTGAACTCAATTTATTCGAAAACTATGTAGACGAAAAATATGAAAAAATTTGTGTCATCGTATTTGATGCCAAAGAATATTATCACCAAGTTTTATTAAATTCTTATATTGTCGTATGTAGCCAACCTCCTTAATATTAAATTATAAATTCCAACGATTTGATAAACGATTCGAGAATTTCCTTTTGCACAAAAAACTCAATCTCGCACTTTGTCCGTTGGCGTTTTCAAAAACGAAGATAAATTGTTTATAAATAATTTGAAAAAATAAAGATGAAAAGATATAAAAGACACAAAAAAACCAAAAAATAAAAAACAAAAATTATTGGCAATGAAAATGTAATGCTCATTTCCCCACAGACATGCCGATCTCCACACTACTCGAAGATAGTGTAAAATTGTCAAATTTTTTAAACGGGAGACATGCGCCGCCCGAAGTACCAGCAGTTGTTGCAAAATATGCGGAAATAAGATCAAAAATCACAGCTGCACGAGAAAAAGCAAATGAGGCTGAAAAATCAATTGACGAGACGGAGAGCAAAGATAAAAGGATAGCTGTGCGTTTATTAAAACGTGCTATCCACGTTTGGTCTCCCGTTAATTACAATAGATACGCTGGGCTACTGTATCTTGTCGCAAGAAGTGGTCCAGACTACGCGGTACTTGACAGAATTTTTCATGAAATCAGAGTCAGAGATGAAAATTTCGTGCCTACTAGTTTCATGGACTTTGGATGTGGCGTTGGTACGTCCTTGTGGTAAGAGCTTATTCCTACAGACCTTAATATCGCTATAGTCATATTTTTTAAATGTTCGATCGTGGAAAAGTCTTTCCAGCCCTTTCCTATCCATTTTCTATCGTTTTTTCTGTATTTCGTTCCCATCCGGACGATCGGATCGACTTTTCTTTTTGTTTTAGGGCTGCATCTCAAGTTTGGCCTCGGTCGATCAAAGAACACATGTGCATCGAAGCGTCAGAAGATATGATCGACTTGATGGAGTCTATCATTGCTCATGCTAATCCAAAGATTGACAACGTATTCTGTCGACAGTACATACCGTTATCTAACGTACGTTAATGTTTGAGACTCAATGATCGATGATTATCGGGCAAGATTTGTATGCAAATCGAAAGTTGCCTTTTTGTTTCATTTTTATCACTTTTTTCAATATTGCTCTTAGTAGTTTTTCTGGCGCGGAATTATTTCCATGCTCTTTTAAAACTGCCTCAACCCTTCGAGTGCATAATCTCCTCCTATAAGTGTATTACGTATGTATTTCGGTAAATATGCATTTTTATTTTTTCGTGAGAGACGTTTTCTGTAGTGAATTATCCATATTTTATGGCCCTAAATTGATTTTTCGACAAAAACGGGAGCTGAATGCCAAAACGTTAAATTCAGAATAATTGGTGACAGAAACGACCCAGTATGCACTCGAAGGATAAAGAGCGTTGCACTACTGTATTGTGTTCATACTCCGGAGAGCCATGGAAAAAAGACGGTTCTTGATCTCTACAGCCGAATCTTGGAAAACAATCGATTGAAAAGTACTTGACGATTGTAATTTTTAAATTTAGAAAACTTATGACATCGTTGTGAGTTCTTACACTTTAATGGAGTTGCCAAACATGCAAACGCGTCTGGAGACTATTGGGAAGCTTTGGGAACGGACTGAACGATATTTGATCCTCGTCGAGCAAGGAACGAACGCTGGATTCAAAGTAAATGAATTTTCCACCAGATTTTACGCACATTCCAGTTCTGTTTGTGTTTTTTATTCATTTTCGGTGAATCCTCAATTTGTTTTTGTAGATCATCAATGAAGCTCGAGACTTTCTTGTCCACATGGAAGAACAAGATGGGCGGACGAATCCTCGGAGAAGTATATTCTCACCGGTAACAAATATCGGACCAAATTCTTCCTAGAAATGAATTCTTTCTTTTTGTTTCTCATGCAACTTCATTTTTTTCCTTCACTCATTCTTCCCAGTGCCCCAACGATCTCAAGTGTCCGCGTTATGCGACGGACAACACGCCGTGTAATTTCGAGGTTCCTTACCATCATATGAACGTCGGAAGGACCCGGAAACTCGGGAGGGAACGTTTTTCGTACATAGTTTTGAAAAAAGGTACCAAAAGAGTGATTCTTGAAAATTTGAAACTTTAGCTTGAGCCAACTGCCGAATAATTTCTTTTCTATGACAAACAATTATCATTCTTAGGGAATGATCACGATGAGACGAACACTTGGCCCCGCATTGTACGACCGGCTCTCGTACGATCTAAACACACAATATGTCGGATGTGTACCGCTGATGGAAAACTCAAAGAGATTATATTCACGGCTTCCAAACACGGAAAGTAAGTAAAAAAAAAAATATATAAAGTATCAAAAGAAAATGAAAAAAAATGATACAGGGAGAGAATATCCGAAAATTACTACGATATCATTGTTCCCTGGTACCAAATCGTCACTCTGAGATCTGAGCAAATACATAGTCATTTTTAACCGGAAACTGGGCGAATCATGTCAAATTAGAATAACAGAATATGAATATGAATATGAACGAAAAATGAATATGTCTGTGCTAGAATTCTATAAAGAGCCGACATAGGACCAGGCACCTATGATGCAGTAAATTGTTATATTATTCTATTCCGTGCAGTTCCATAAACCTCGAAGTTGGAATGGTCTTAATCTTTTCTGACCAGGAACCATTCTTTTTTTTAATGCCGTTTTAAAAATTTAGGAAATCTAGAAAATCGATTGAGCCGATGGAAATTTTACAGATTATTTTGACAGGCGTGGTCTGGGGGTGGTAAAACTAAAATTTAACTGCTTACATTTCGATTTGAAACGAGTTTGTACGGAGTCGGATAGGAGAACGGTTTGCAGTCACGGCAAAAACCATTTTCTTCGATATTTGCGTAGTTAGACATTGGATAATCGATTGACGCAAGAATATGGAACACTTACAGAGTGATCGAAAAGTCGATTAAGAACAACTTGATTTTATTTTTGAATAATCACGATGGAACGAAAAATCCTTCGATTTATAATTCACCAACAAGTTACAATTAAATAAGATCCTGGAAGATTCTCCAAATACTCTAAAAACGTCAATCCCAATGCATGTTGGCCAAAAATCAACTTCAAGACTGCCTTTCGCATCTCAATTGAATGAAAATGAAAAAAAAAGTTTCAACAAAATCCTGATCTTTTTTGGATATCGGACAGAAATTTGCTAAAAGCTGCGTTCTTTTTTTTATCTCTTGCAGAATCAAGTATAATTTCGTTAATACCTTTTTTCCTGGAAATTCGTGTCGTGTTGGGAATATAAGAAAAAATTAGATTTCGTAATAAAGTGATGACTGGATGAGAAAAGGGGGAATTTTTTACACTCAATCGGGGGACTGGATATCGTGATGTAACTTTTTCATCGTCGCATGGTGCATTTCGCTGAAAAAACGAAGTTGTGGTTTTTGACAACGTCCAAAGTCACTCCGAGGTTTATAAATGGATCTTAAGACCAGGACCAGAAGATTTTTGGAAATATGAATTTCTCGAACGTCCAAGTCTATAGTGTTGTTTTGCAATCGACTTTGCTGCTTGTCACTTTTGGCATCCACAGAAAGAATTTCACCAAAATTGACAAACAGAATATCCTCAATAGGTTATGAAACAACATTTGAAAAATTTGGAAATTTTATTGTTTACAGATGGATGTATTGGTGTGCGAGATCTAGCCGGTGGGGTGATCGGCTTCCTATCGAAATAAAAACCGAACTTGTAGAGGAAGAAATAGGAGACGAGGGAGAAATCGAGGAGCATGGGGAAGAATCAAAATACGAGGAGGACGATGAGCAACTCAACGATGAAGAGCTGGACGAGGATATGAGTGAAAAGAATGATACGAGAGAACAGGACAAAGGCCAAAATCCTCAGAATCAACGACCCTGATATTTTCCTTCATTTTTTTCACCAATTCTGATTAATAAGAAATTTTTTGTACATAAACCAAAACTTGTATTATAAATGGAAAGAAAATATTAAAAAAATGAAAATAAATTGGAATAAAAACTCTTTGGCTCTGCGGTTCCTACCTCGAGTACAATAGAAGGAAGAGAATGTTTCTCAAATGGAAGGCTGCAATTCCGGACTCCCCTCTATTCGCGAAACCCAAGATTCGTTTAACGTTGAGCATATTTGCCGAAGATTTAAAAGCAGCTCGTCTCGCTCTCCTCAGCACAGTATCGCTTTAACGATGGACGAAGTAAATTCGCTTGACTTCAGGTACGATTGCCTCATTTATTATTTTTCATGTCTTCTCCTTTTGTGTTCTCGCGATCATTAAATACGCGCGAAAGTTACGTCTAACGAGTTCCCAGCAATGGACTCGGCGATGTTTTGTAATAGTTTTCCCACTCGAGTCATATTTGTCTACGACTTTCAGTTGCGTTCCTAGTTCGGAAAAAAATGTGTCTATTGAGGCATCATAATTTTTATGATAGAATAAAAATTGTAATGAGAAAAAATATTTCGCCGAATCAATAAACAAAAACTTGAAAGCATCAAATTTTTTCTTCATTCTTTTCAATATTTTTCCACTTACTTTCGCATTTCGACTTTTCGTGTAAAAATATTTCGTACTTGTTACATAAGTAATTGTGAAATGATCAAGGATACTTCTCGCAAGTCATGCGTTGCTCCATGCACCGACAACTTTCTCCCATAAGATCATTCCACGTTTCACTTTCTTTATGATCGCAGTGCGAAAATCGTGTGTTCGCTGTATCTCGTGAGAACCGAAACTACGTATGGCCAGTAAACAAAATTCCAAACCTCGCGATTATACAGACGCGCTTGAAAATACTCTTTGATATCCTGAATTACAAAATAATGTTGTTTCCGATTATGCAATTTTTCACAGTTCGTTTGAGATTTTTCTCGAGGCTTATAAAATAAATTCATTGAGAAATTCTGGCCAATATTAATTAGCTAATTATTTTTCTTTGGGAAAATTCAATCGAATCAAACATTTTCCTGTTTTATCACAAAATTATTATTATCCAATAGTTTAGTGCACTCTTGCACGAATAATGGTGCTTTTGTTATACGATCGGGCATGGAAAAAATTGGTAGCTCATATTTCCATTGATGAATTAATGCTAAATAATCGCTACGAATTTTAAACCATTTTTTAGTGATTCCCCGATAAAATATATCATCGTATATCAATCAATGAGTATTAATCAATTTTTTACACATCTCCATTTGAAATGTTGGTGGAATTTTCATGACTTGGGAGCCGGAACGACAAATTTCGACAGAAGTATAAAAACAAGATCTGAGATATTTTGAATAATTCTTTAGAATGCTTCTACTTCCGGTGTTGCTGCTGGTATTTTTGTTGTTGCTCCTATACAAGAGTTCGATGAAACCGAAAGGATATCCCCCAGGTAAATATTTGTACGAATCGGTTGAAGTCGAGGCAGAGAAAAGGCGGCTCAATAATGATTAAACGGTGAGCCAATTAATTCAATGGTTATGATGATTCCAAAAAAGGACCAAGATGGTTGCCTATTTTGGGGTCTGCATTGGAGGTCGCACGCATCCGCAAAAGAACCGGTTTTCTTCATGAAACGTGTACCGAATTATCAAAGAAATACGGTTCCGTGTTTGGCCTTAAAATTGGCAAGGATCGTATCATTGTACTTAATAACTACGAAAGTATGCGCTCGATGTTGACCAGCGATGAGTGCGACGGGAGACCAACAGGGCCGGTATACGAAGCTCGCACTTGGGGCGAGAGAAGAGGTGAAAATTATGCCTTCGTCTATAAATAAAATACTTTTCTATTCATTTAATATTAAGTCTACACGAACAGAAACACGGATTCTTGGAAATGCTACTTTTATGTGCTCATTTATTCCACGGAAATGGAAAATGCTTAATTAGCAAGTAGTGAAGAAAAATAATTATTTGCATGGAAAAATTGACATTGCCACGTATTGCAGGTGTTCTAGTGACCGATGGAATTTTATGGACCGAGCACCGTCGCTTTTTGTTGCGTCACTTGCGAAACTTAGGTTTTGGAAAGAACGACATGGCAACGATGATAGAAGAGGAGGCGTCTCATCTCGTGAATAATTTGCTCAAGCGTCTCGAGACAAACTCAATAATTCGTATAAATTCAGTTAACGTTACCAGCGTGAAAAACGACGGAAGAATTTATCGACTGACAAAACAGGGAAATCTTTGGAAGGATAAAATCTCGTCAGGAAAGTTGGAGGACCGTGAAATATTCGAAACTGAATGTAAAATGGTAAATGGGCCAAAAACGTTGAAAATCGAGGACATGTATGTCAAGGCCGAAGACTACGACGATGTGCGAAAAGCTTCAAATTTTTCGGAAATCGTGATCCAGATGGACGATACGTTTGGTGTTCCGATTCTCAATACAATCTGGAGAATGATAGCTGGTAAAAGGTTCGTGAAGAACGGAATAAAAACTCAAGTTGTAGTCTGTCGAAGCTCGAAACATCGATGCTGATCGATCGATGATTTTTCTTAAATTCGAAGGTTCACTCAAGAAGACAAAGAACTGATTAATCTGCAAAAAATTCTGAACACGTTATTGCGAGAATGCGATATGATTGGTGCGATGTTTGGCCATTTTCCAATACTGCGCTACATCGCTCCAGAAATGTGTGGATACAAAAAGTTCATGGAAACTCACCAACAACTCTGGGCCTTTTTGTATGCAAGTATTCGCTTGTGGCAAATTCTTAACCGATCGAACTTTCCTCCAATTCCAATCGTTAAATTTTCATTCCAGGAAGAATTAAAACTGCACAAACAGAAATTCGATGCCAATGCTCCGCGCGACCTCATGGACGCATATCTTAAAATCCTCCAATCTGAAAATATGAACGACACGTTTACAGGTAAGTTTTACTGTTAAGAGTGAAAAACCCAACCCCTGAGCCCAACACATCTAAATTTCCGGAATGAAGATTTTCTCGATGCATCTTTGACATGGAAAATATTGAAAAATATGAAAAATAATTAATTATAAATGAATCAAATAAAATGTTAATCGCAACTGGATCGATAAGGATTTATTGATTTTTTGTTGAAATAGAGAAACAATTACTGGCAGTTTGCGTGGATCTTTTCATGGCTGGTTCGGAAACGACGACAAAAGCATTGAACTTTTGTTTCCTGTATCTGGTTCTATATCCGGAAGTTCAGAGAAAAGCTCAAGAAGAAATCGACAAAGTCATAGGCCAGGACCGTTTTCCCACTCTTGCCGATCGTCCTCGTTTAACCTACGTCAATGCCATCGGCCTGGAATCCATAAGAATGTTTATGGGACGAACCATGAATATACCGCACCGAGCACTTAAAGACACGTACATAATGGGATACAAAATACCCAAGGTATGAAAACCATGCTAAATGATTAGATAACTCAAAAGACATGGAAATTAAGTTCATTATCGCAATGAAATTTAAAAAGAGCAAAAATTTCGGGAAATAATCATCAGAAGTTGAACACTCAATGTTCGGAAATGAAATGTCATTCAATTATCAATTTACCCATGAAAATTGGATGATAATTATCAGTGCAATTTTTGCAACAAACTTCCACGAAATATCGAGCACCTACAAACTTTGCATACGTTTAATTTTGTCTATTTGTATGTGAACCATTATCCGAATTTTGTAAGTTTTAAATGGAAAGGATTGCTTTGTTGTTTGAATAAAAAATGTATACTTTTTTATTGGCCTCGTTCATGAATTTATAAAACTATGCTTTTATTTCAGAATCTTCTACATATTTTTGTGAATGTTCTTCAATTTTTGCAACCTTTAGAAAAAATTGTCGGAGTTCGATTAAATAGTTTAATTTGAATTTCAGTCTCGACGAAGATCTAATCAGTATTTCTGAATGAAATTATTTCTTATTCACTTATGCCAAGTTAAATCGTTGATTTTTGAATTTTGTTCGTAGGATTCAATGATCGTGGCGAATTTCAACAGAGTCTTGATGGACGAATCTTGGGGTGATCCAGAAGTTTTTCGTCCAGAGAGATTCATCGATGCGAAAGGAAACATATCCGTGCCTGACCAGTACATGCCATTCAGTATAGGTCAGTCATTGATTTACTCCGGAAATTTGATCATCTTTGATTATTCGTTTCGTTTATCATAAAAAACAACTCACCGATACCTTTGCTTGTGATTCAACAGGCAAACATCATTGCATGGGAGAAGTGCTCGCGAAAAGCAATATTTTCGTATTCACAGCTGCTCTATTGCAAAATTTTGTATTTTCGACTGTGCGAGGTGAAGAAAAGCCTACGACGACATTCACCGATGGTGTTACCGCTGGTACATTGCCCTTCAGAGTCCTCGTATCCAAAAGGCTGTAAAACGTCAAATAACCAAATGACAAGCTTGAGAATTTGGCTCCGACGAATTGTGAAAATGATGATCTTGTGAAAAAAAAAACTTACCCAATGACGAACTCGGAGAAAATTACGCCCTAAATGGAACAAGCTCGTAAAAGGTTCACATCTTGGATCCGGGCTCTAGTCAAACCGATCGAGCGAAATCATGGAAAAATCAATTTTTTTTTTTAATTCCAACGAAAAAAAAAAATGAAATCAACTGAATCTCATTTATCGTTTCCATCTCACATAATTCGTCGTTCTTTTTATTTTATTACAATCACTTTATAGCCACCGATATAGATCGATTTATTTTTTTTATCGTAGAAAAGTAGACTTCCTACGAGAATTTTCTCTTTTTTTTTCAGATATTTTTTTTAGATCGAATGAGAAAATTGTTA
>JAPYYS010001599.1:0-30427 GCA_030522525.1 Campopleginae sp. 14b
CTTGCACTGGAAAAAAATCCTGAATAATTAGTCAAATTGTGTACTGATGAATTTTCCATTGCCAGACGTCACCAGTTGCCTGATAATAAAAAAAAAAAGATCAACAATATCGAAAAACACTAAAAATCTCAAATTACTTACCAATTTTTAATCGGTAATTTTTTTTATTTTTTTGTTTTTTTTTTCGTTTACGGTTTCATCTTTTTTTTTTTTCTTGGTTGTTTTTTTTTTTTTTTTCCATTTCTCGTTGTCGTTTGTATTCAGGAATACACTTTCCGAAGCTTTCCGAGGACTCTCGACGCTCTGGTGTAACGACCCCGAGATTATAGTCGTCGAGGGGCTCTGCAACACGAAACTGGTACACGAGAGACGCACCACGAGAAATAGTATGTCCCAGGGAAGCCCGAAAACGATGAACAGAGAAAGAGAATCGAGCCGTTAAAGCTCGACTTCGGATCTCTCGTCGTCGCCCTCGTCCGGGAATCTAGCCAGCCAGTTGGACGCCAGCCACGCTTTTCTCTTCTTCCCTCTCTCTCTCTCTCTCTCTCTCTCTCTCTCTCTCTGTCTCAGTGTCCGCTATATTCGATTTGTAACGCGCTTTATGTCATTTCGCTCGACATTTTCCGACGCTCCTCTCGATTTTCGTCTCTCCACTTATCCACTTCCGTTTATTATGCATCATATATATATATATACATATATCTATGCGTTTTTGTACAAGCAGATTGAAAACCATGATATACGAACGCAATTCCATTACCTCTCGTTATTTCATTACTTACTCGATTACTTAATAAAGAACGAAATTAACAAAAATACCCAGTTGCTCCATTTTCTTTCACGAAACACGATTCATACCCCAAAATTGTTGAATCGTCGACACGTTCGATAAAAACTGGACCAATTAGAAAATATTCCAATAAAAAATATTATTTTACGTGAAGAAAAACAAAAAATATTCATTTTTATCGACGATTTGTTTAATTTTTTAAATAATCCAAATTTTTCAAGACGATACATTTTTTGGAGCCAAAAAACGATCGTTTTATCGTCAGAATTAAATTCTTAATCAAAATAATAAGATTTGCCAAGGGGAAAAAAAAATTTCGTTGCATTCCCAAGATGCCAACTTTAACGCCACGAAAAAGAACATATTTTTATACGAATTCGAAGGACGGAGAGGTGGGAAATAATTCTGGGCCTCTATAGAGAAAAAAATAACTTTCTCATGAATTTAATAAATTACCTCATTAAGGTACGTCATTAAACTCACGTAAAGTTCCTTCGTATACGTTCGGAATTTGACGTTTGTGTCATTCATACATTTCCTAGTTTTAATGTTCACTTTCTTGTGAGTTTTTCGAAGGAATTGAAAAATTCATGCTCAAACGAAGGAGGAGGAAAAAAAATTAAATCTGGCGAGTAATATTCATACAGGACACTTGGCATCGAAAGTAGTTGTACCGAAACGAGGACTAAAAGTACCCACGGGAACTTACGAAAATTTACTTGGAAAGAGACATTAATAATTCGCATGGAAGCGCATTTCTCTCATGCCTTCTCTCTCTCATTTAACTCCTCTATATATGCATTAAAACCAATGTTCGTTGTGAATCTTCGCTCTATAAAACCCTCTTTTTCACGGGCCAATGAACCTTCCAACCCAAGTTTCGGGATCCCCCAGACCGCGCGAACCTCGCGAATAGTCTTCTCAGCCCCCTGCTCTTCCTCTATAGATAACAACTTTCCCAAATCATCCTCCAATTAATTATAATTATAACAATAAAATTCATCACGAGGATGAAAATTACAGGAATTAAATTGCTGACGATTATTTCACGTTCTATGAAAGCCAGCCAACCATATCTTCCGCTTTCATAAAAACAAATGGACTCTTTAATTCATACTTTTTTTTTTTTTTCTTTTTTACGAAAACATTAAAATTTGAAAAATGATCGCGAAAACGCGAAATTTTTCTCGGTCAACTACACGGAGTCTAGAAAATCATTCGTTCTCGTTGAACGTCCGAAAAAATGGAAATATTTTCCTCCCTCGTCCGTGTGTTTCTTTTCAATTTCGTTGGGAAGTCACGAGTTTAAAAAAATACAGGAAAATAGAAAGACTGCGTGTGTCCTTGGTTATTTACCGGAGTCGAACGAGAGTTGCTCGCTCAGTTTTGCGGTACTTTCCTCCACCTCCGGTCCCGGAGTTTGTCGTCAAACTCTCCTCGCGCCGACTCTTTTCCCCTGCGAAAATACTTGTGTTGCACATCCACGTGGAACTTGGTATATGTTTCGCTGGCTTTTGTCACATACCGTATGCAGATGCGATGGCCACATAAAAAAAAAGTAAAGTCTTTGACGCCACTCGTTCTTGCGGCCACGTCGCAACACTAAAAAATCCCTCTGCGCCCTCCAATCCTTTTGTATTATTCGTGTAACCAATGATGAAAAAAAAGTGTAACGCAAAAGCGTAAGAGAAAATTATTAACGATGTAAATTTTGTTTTTCTAATTTGGTCGCCATATTTTCATCTTAATTTTTATAATTAAAAAAGTGGATTTTCGTAACAACCACGAATTTGGAAAGCGGATGGGACAATATTTGTTTGATGGAAATATGAATTTGTTCGGGTGCCAGTTTTCGGAGTATTCGTTTTCATTATTTTACGACGAATGGCGTTCATGGTTTTGGCGAAATAAAAGCTCGTATTTGTGGAGCTGGGAAACGGTGGATTCGAGAGAGAAATATGGTCAAAGTTATTGATGCATTTTCGAATTTTTTTCTCCGTAATTTACAACAATAATGTGACATTTTGGGAACGGTCATTCACCGGTAATCGGAAACGGCTTTACGCAATATTCACGGGGGCCACCTGCATGGCTTTTCCATAATGAAAGAATTCGCAATAAATCAGTCTCGAGTGGATGGGCGTGTTAAGGCGTGCGCACATTTTTACCCACCGGAGCATGAGCCAGCGATTCCCTTTTATATTTTTCGGAGACTTCCTTTTCTCTTTCGCTCTCTTTCCCGCCAACTTGGCTCTCGCTCCTTCGTAGGTGTTTCCAGGAGAACCAAAGGCACCGAAACGAGCTTCGTCCTTCATTTACATTCCTTTTTATTTCCCTACATCTCACAGTGTTGTAGCAAGTTCCGCTTGTGTACCAGACACACTGGCTTTGTCGCAAGATTTTCTTTTGTCTCCAAAAGCAATGAATACAATTATTTCACCTTTCGAGAAATAATTCTTTGTTTTTTTGGCTAAATCGTCAAGAAAAATCAGTGCCAGGGAGATATTGAGGGCTTTTTAGCAAAAAATTATATGCAGCGTGTCGAGAATTTCGTTGAATCTCTAGAAATCGAAATTTGGAAAAAAAATTCGATGGTTTTTCCGAACTTTGAAATTTCAAGTTGACCCATTATTTTTTTCGTATTTAAATCAAATGGCCACAGGATCGAGGGTCGTCGTGCTAGTTCGTTGTAGCAAGCCACTAAAGAATTCGGTTTCCATACCGTCGAACGATTTCTTCAGCTCTGCGAATAGCTCTAATCCACTCTAGTGGAAATATCACGGAGCAGGATCCTTACTCTTATCGCGATGAGGATTTGGGAAGCAACGACGAAATAATCCCCCTGTCCGTCTCTTCACAAAAGATAATGAGATAAACCACCGCGTCTGTGACGGTTTTCTTCCAGGCGAACCAGGGAAAGAGAGCAACATCGAAATGCCCTCATTTCTATCTCCCAAAAAAGCCGGAACAACTTTTTTCTTCCATTTCTTCTGTTCCGCTCCAAGTGAAATTTTCATGGACAAGAAAAACCCTCATTAACCCTCAAACTTCTATCCGAACAATGTTGTCAAGGTTGAACGTCAAATCTGAAATAATTGAGAAAATAAAAAGAGTAAAAAATTAAATTTCGTGAAAAGAAATGATAAAAAGTGAATTTATCGATCTATGTGATTTTTTAAGTCGGCGGAACGCACGAAAAAACTAAATAAAACGTGAAACCATAAATAAAGGGATTTAGCGAGAGGAAAAAAAGGACAAATTGGTTCCACCTGTAAGCAAAGGGTTGATGTTCTTAAAATACCGCACGTGCTCTCGTCTCACAACAAAATAATGAAAAATCTCGTTTTCTTGTATTTTTATCACCGGAACTTCCCAAGAGAGGCAAATAACTCGATGAATATAGGAGCGTGTATATAAATCGGTTGGAATGACACAGTAGGGCGTGACCCAGAAGACCAAACGTGTTAAATTATGAGGGTTACGCTCTTTTGCTCTGTGTAGTCGTGTATAAATACAGCCATACAATTTTATGTCCAATTGATACGTATATAGAAAGCCCAATCGTTGGGGCTTTCACCAGAGGCTCATATACTTTTTCCCATTTCCTTTTTCCTCCTTTCGTCGACAGTCCAACGCATCGAATATATCTATCTATGTATATCGGAATTATATATGTATACATAATCCTCCGGCTTATCTCTATGAGAGGAGAGACGAAAAGAGGAGACAACACACACCTCGAACACACATTTGGTAGAATTTCACTTTCGCTATCTATCTTTTGCCTCCGGAGCATGTTCCTCGTCTCTTCCGGCAAACTTAGTCGCACGTTCACGTTTAGAAAAATAAGTATTTCCTCTCGGAGTATTCTCTCTCGGAGTCTGTGCCGCGATACACATTAAAAGCCGAGGGAATGAATCAAGATTTTTATCCGAACTAATCACAGAAGCTTTTCCAAAAGATCTCTTTCAACTTTTGTGTCGCGCATATAAATAATAATCCTCATTGGAATGTATGAGAGCTCGTGATAATTATATTAATAAATAACGAGCTGCAGGTTCATGGACTGAAAAAAAAAAACAGTTTCCTTTATAATAAAGAAATATATTTAGTTGGTACTTTTACTCAAACATTCGTTAACTGTTGAAATATTTGTTAATGGTGAAAAAATTACTTTGTCATCTTGATCAAACGTCATAAGCATCGCATTTCCTTGAAGATAATCATTTGTTCTATCTCTTTTATTTCCCTTAACTCAGTGGATGTTCATGCTCATCAAATTCATCCGCTATCAACAAAGTTTACGTTTTATCGAACGATTAATTTATTAATTATTAAAAAATGTTCATTTCAGACTAAATCGAGAGGCTCAAATAAATGATTGATTAACTGTTAAAAAACATTTATGTCGCCCTATCAAACTTTCCATTTGTTGGCAGTTAACAAATCCTGGTGAATATAAATAAATTGTTTCCTCAGTGTGGCATGAGAATTGCATAATAATTAATAATAATTAGTTCAATTCGATAACAAATTGATTTTCTGGCGTGTAAATTCTCTGATCGAGACAGAGGTTGCGATTGTATGAAATAAGAAAGGGGGAGAGAAGAAAAAATCGGTGAAAGAGCAACTCGATACGAGGAGGAGGCTCGGGCGAGACGAAGCCTCGTGTTGAAAGAGCTCAATGCAGTGTATTCTACAACCCCATGAAATCTGTCATCCACGCGGCGAGGGCGTTGAATACGTGCGGCGTGACAATAGCTCGTAAAAAAAAAAAAAAAAACAACAAAAAAATTACGTATTACGATCTTATACTTTCAACGCTATTGAGTACACACGTAAACGTTGCTCATATTCACATAACAAACTATATATGCCTAAACGGAGGTCGAAGAGAACCGCTGTGTCGAGGCTTATAAAGGGTTGAGGCTTAATGCAACCACAAAAGGGTTGTAAAATGACCGTGGAACATATACACCGAGCTATAGATTTCGGTGGTAACATAAATCGTATTTTTATGTCTATATTTATATGGTGTGTGTGTGTGATACTTATGGGATATTTAAAAAAACACCAGGACACAGACGGTGCTTTGATCAATTTTTTTCTCTTCATGGCTATGCCCGAGAGGATCGATCGTTTAATATCAATTTCGAAATAAATCTACACAGGAAATTAATGCAATTCACGCTGCAGTCTCGATGCAGCGAAAAATTTGACCCAATTCGTCAAAAAATAAATTCATCGTGATTAAAACTTTGAAGAAAAATATTTGGACCATTGTTTTTCCCGTTGGGGTGCCCGTTGAATTTTTAATTCACATATTTGACCTCCATGCACTTTTATGTCATTTTTTCTGCATTACATGATACGAAACACCTTCCATAAGGGTGGAAGAAAAATAAAAACGGTCAACAGGGAGAAGGAAAGGAAAAGCACGTGGAAAGCGACCCCTTTCATCTTTCGCCGTGTTTTTTTCTGAGAAGTTTACCTTTACGCTCTGCCGGTGACACACGAGATGATCTCGTGTTACGTAACTGCGACCACTGCCTCCCACAATACGCCCCTACAAAAGTATACATTTGACCCTCTATTTCGTCTACTTTCATGGCCTTTTTTTACGCCCACACATTTATATATATGTAGGAAAAATGCAATAGGGAAATGCTCGTGAAAAAGCTCGTAACGCTGAGATGCAGAAAAAGATTCCGTGGCCCGCAACTCGGTGAACTCACAAGGGTTGCTCCGAGTCGAGAAACAAAGTCTGGTTAACCATGTGGACACGAGCGGAACAACCATCAACTATACAAATTGGGATAAACATTCAAGTTTTACTAAAATCTCAAAACTAACCAAAAATAATATTTTTCTTTTCAAGAAAAATCATTTTTCACACAAAAATAAAAATATTTCTTTATTCTTTCGCTTTTGAAAATGAATTCCCTTTTGCTTGACTGTTGAAAATAATGACGAGATGAAATGATCTCGATAGGGGTCGGAGATTTCCAACCCTTTGCGTCCTGCCGCGTGCCAACTGGAGAATAAGGTCAAATTTTTAAATCATAACTGTCTAGAAAAAGTGCCTGGAGCATACGACTCAATTGACCCAAATATACTTGGTAGACGTTACCGATACATTCCTCGAGATTCCATCGAGCTTGGAAAAGTCCGATAAAATAGTTGGCATTTTTTTCTTACCGAGGAATGTTCGGGTCAATTTTCTTCTAGTATTTTTCTCTCTAGAACGCTGAGTAATTATTCACAATGCAGACGGACATTTAATTAACAGTAAACACGATCATCACCGATAGATCGATCCTGCACGAAACGAAAATAAAAATCGCGTCAATCAGGGGCTGGAAGCCACGAACGAGAAAGAAGAGAAAGAAAAATAAAAAAATTTTAAAAACGATTATTCGTGTCAAGTATCGAAATGATTTTTCATTATGGAAATGGAAGAAAATCGATTAATTGAAACTGCCAACGTTGCATAATAAACGAAAATACATGCAAGCGCATGTCTCCACTTCGACAGTGAAATTCTCGTGCGGAGACGAGATCGAATTCTGCTATATCCTGACGATCAACTCAATCTCATCTCTGGTTTGCCTCATTCTCTCTATATTTCTCGCACTCGACGTTCTTCCGCAAGGCCATACCGATCCATGTGGCTCGTATAAATATATTTATATATAGTAAATCACCATGACCCAGGCCACTTTCGAAAATGACGTACGAGAAGAAAGACGAAGACGTGATCTCTCATCGATCGTACATCGCGTCGCTAGCCAGGCTAATACGTTCGGAGGGTTGTAGCGTTTTGATGACATAACCCCTCCCAACTGTTATAGCGCAGCGAGAGTGACTAAGAAAAAAGATTGAAGACATCCCCCCGAAGCATCGCTGGATTCGTTTATATAACGAATCTTTATCCGTGTTTTTTTTTTTTTTCATTTTTCTTTATATCCACATATCGTGGGCTATGGCTCGCTCATTTTACGAGAAAACGCCGCATGAACGTATTATATAGTGGATCGTATACACTATTCTATTCTCCACTATAAATATATATATATATATATATGTTGGCTCCGTTTACCTGTATCGTTTCTTAGGATACTTGAAGTTTCGTGTGCCTGACTAGATTTACACGAAATCGATAAAAATATGGGCCACCGATATGAAAAGACGTTTGTCTGCGATTCGACTGCGCTATTCCCTCTCTCCGATTTCTCTGTCCCTCGGTTTCTTCCTCATCTCCGTTTCTTTTTCCATCTCGTACAGAGTCGATGAAACATTTTCATTTTCGTTTATTTCCGAACTTTTTTTGCGCCGTTTAGGTGGCTCGATGATATCGTTTCGAATAATTCTTTCTCCGGTTATATCTCGCGGACGGAATATACACACGATTTATCGAATCCTATTGCCGCGCGCACATGGACGTCGTACGCGAATTCACGTGACTCGATAAATTTTTGAGTCTCGTGGCTCGCCGAAGGAATCAAAATATTTCTAGATTTTTAATTTTAAAGTCACGATCTGTTTTTACTTGAATAGGAAAGAACGAATGAGACTTGCTTGTTTTTTCATATTCTCCGATAAATCCATCGATCGATAACCCTATTTTTTCACTCCCAACTCGATATGCAACGCGAATATTGAGACACTTTGGTGCACGAAGGAACAAAGGAAAAAATAAACAAACGAAATAGAAAAATGTTTTCACGAGGACCTCGAAACGAAAAAGAGAAATTGAAGAATGGAAGAATTGTGGCGAGATCGCGGCCAACTATGATTGGCGTTGAAAACAAAAAAAAACACACTCACAAACAAACAGAACGCACACCTGCTTGCCTCTCGCAATAACGTTCGTCCCTACACACACATATATATACGCCTATAAGACACAACACACATACAAGGCTATATAAACATTTCTGAAACGTTATTTCCTCCCTCCGAGCATTGGGAAAATTCGAGTTATCGCGACCCATCCCCGTAGACTCTCCAACCGAGAGACGTGAGGCAAAGAGATCGGCAAAATCTCGTTAACGTGGGCTTCAAATGGTCCGTTCGAAAAATGTCTCGGAAGCTTTTCCCCCGAGCATTTCTCATCGTACTCGAATAAAGATTTTTTCTTTTCATTCCTTGAATAAAACTTTCGAAATTACTACATTTTTTTTCTGCTAAAAATATTCGAAATTTGAATCAACGAAAATTACTAATTTCCCTCGACCCATCGAGAAAGGAGCCGTCATATTTCCTCTCAGACATTGAAATTGCATTTATTTTCTTTTCCATTGTTCATTCTTCGGGCTGTTGTCTATTTTGGATTGGTAATAAGAAAAAATCTTTGTTCACTCGTGTCGCAATATCGATCGACCACAACCTATACATCATTGCCATACGACAGATATGCTGAATTATTCGAATGAATGGAAGCTCGCGTCGAGGGAGATTCGAGTAATTCTTGGCTGTAATGGCCAACCGGATTGATCCGTTAGTCGGTGATCGTAAAAAATAAAGCAAGAGAGGGAAATAGAAAAGCATCGTGAGGCTCACAAGAAGATACTTTATTGCGAATTTTTCCAATAGTTTTATATCCGTAAGGCCTGCATTTCGTGACCTGGATTCAAACATATCTCATCGTTCGACCTTTCCCTTTGCGATATTAAACGACAATCGGGATCTTCGGCGATTTTAACTCGCGGTACACTCAATTTTATTCTAGTCACCGGAGGAAAATAACAAAAAAAATTAAACACACGATCATTCAAGTTACGTGCTCCCGCAAGGTCAATACTTGGTTGGGTAACTCAGCTAAGCTACCGGCTCATGTAGCAATAGGAAATGAAGTAATTGCTGAGTTTCTGGTTTTTCGCAAATTGCACGAAAAAAAAAACCGAAATATCTTAATCCTTTGAATAATGAATGAATTATAATTACGTGAGGTAATTAATCGATAAAATAAAAACAGGAATTGATAAAATGGAGAAAAATAGTTGTAAATTAGGATGAACGCGGATACGGTGATTAAATATATCCACACCACAAAGAAAACGAAATAAATATCCGTAATGAAAACATTAATGGGGATGAGAATGGAAGCAAAAGTTGGGAATGCCTTGGGCACTACTGCGCCCGACAATATTGCATATATGATGGATGTAATCCCGGATTTTATATGAAGCGGTTTGAGGCAAGAGGATAAGCCTCGAATATGTGGCGGAGGTCATGTAACCCTTTCGCATAGGGTTTTCCAGTTGCAGGGCCCTCCGGCGATTATTGTAGTGAGAGCGGGGAATCGCTCAGAGAATGGATGAGCTATCGAGTTCTCTGCAGACATCGCGAGTGTAAAAGGGAGTTGCTAATCGTTGACCAACCACGGGCGATTCACCACAAAATGTCTCGGCTAACTTCGGCTACACACATGAGACGATGGGACAAATTCTCTGAGCACATACAAGCTCGTCGAAAAATCTTGAGAGGGAAAATTTCCTTCCGAAAATCAAATAAACTCGAAAAATAAATGGCGGCGTCGATATTTTCGATTGAATATTCGTCGGTGATCAACAATCACGGAGCGCATCGTGAACAACAGTTCGGTCAATTATACCGACAGAGAGTTTTGTTTTTCACGTTTTGATTGAGCGTGCAGAAAATAATTGTATTTGAAAATAGTTAACGTGATTTAATTCGATCGGAACGGCCCATACAGAGCACGCTTTCCTTTTAGGCAGCGACACACAGGTACGCGTGCACACATATAGGATGTTTGGTTTGTTTGGGACAATAGGTTGAAGTCGAGCCGATGGTATACAGTCGGAAAATCAATTTGACCAACACTGAAATTCGCTTAGATTCGATCACGGGATAAACGTTGCTCGGGTGAAACACGCAAGTGGGGAAAAGGGGAGAGGGGCCTGGGGGCGAACGAGAATGAGTGGGGGATATATATTGGTGCATCGGGGCGTGAACATGTGCTACGAGGCTTTGCGATGCACACGAGACAGACGGATGTATTAACGAAGCTGGCCGCGTTAATTGCAATTGCCTCGTTCCGTCTCGATGATGCTGGAAATACACGAGCTAATTATGATTCGATTAGCTGGTCTTGGTGTGTTATTTTCCCACCAACGCTCCACGCCACTACAAACCAGGGGACACGTGTGAGTCCCGCAAATGGCCTTACGTTATTTCGCTCGTATGATTCGCTCGAAATATAACCTCCATTTACGTCATTTATAAACGTTTCTGTCAATACGTCAAAAACACGTGGCCAACATTTCTATGGACGTTCGAAAAGTTTGTAAAATCCTGTGTGTCGAGCTAATTAAATTAGATCGGGCTCATCGATTATCATCGGAGTTTGGCGATAAGAAATGCTCGAAACGCGAGTCCCTGGAGATAAATTCCGTTCGTTTTTACTTCCCCCCCCCCCCCCCCCCCCCCCCCCCCCCCCCCCCCCCCCCCCCCCCCCCCCCCCCCCCCCCCCCCCCCCCCCCCCCCCCCCCCCCCCCCCCCCCTTTATAGGGACGTCCATTCAACCGTACGGACCGCTCTCGTCCTTTTTTTCAATCAAGATTGCGTACTCATATCCGAGCAAATGGGGAAATAGCCAAAAGTGCCGTCAAGCGTTTCTCTCTCGGTTGGTTCGACCAATCGATACGAGTCATGCGGTAGCGATTGTCGCTCAACTTCAAGACCGTCAAATCCAAGTTTTATTCGAGTGCTTGCGGAACGCCCTAAAATCAATCCTTTGTACTTCGAGAACGCTTCCACAGCTTATCCGATTAAAATCTTTCTCAAAGTACTTTTTACGTGTCTCGTTTTGTCTGCCACGATGTTAAGCCCTTTCTGAAAGTTTCTCGCTTTTTCCTCGCCCCAGACGTGTGCTAACTATACCCCGAATATCCGATATGCCCTCGAAAAGTAATCGAATTATCTCTGGCAATAAAATGATAATTGAACATTTTTAAGGCACTTTACCTGCTCGTCTCGAATCCTCGATGTTTGTTAGAGTCGATCTCCCTCGTCGGTGACGTCGCAGACATGGAGGCAAACGAAATGTGCGCGATGCCAGTGAGAAGCAAATAACAAAACCTCCCGATTAATTGAGAATTCGTTATTCACTCATTAGAATCGCCGATCCATGACTTTATCACACTGTAACCTCATTGAGGTAGAATTAATAATTTTCCCCTCCCCAACGAACATTATTACCGCCTGCTCAAAGCCAATGCTAAAATAGGAAAAAGCATGCAACGTGCAGGGGGGAGGATAAGAAATAAGAATAAAAATAAAGCGAGCGAATGAAGCGATGATTTGATCGTATCGTGAAAATCGTCAGAGCACCAAGAGCATGCTGAATACTTTTCAACTGAAATTCGATGCTCTCTCAGCTATCGAGCTATCTTCGAATCAGAAACCAATTTGGAAGCGATGCGCGGCTCATCGTCTCTTCTTTTCACCTTTTCATCCCTTATCCCTGAGATCATCTTACTCGTGCTCCAAGCAGCGAAATCGCATTGCGAAATACCGAATTCGTCGTCCATCCAACGAGTCTAGAGACCCTGGCTATTACGCTGGAGAAAAAAAAATCAAATTATTTGACATGCGCCGAGAAACCTCGTGATACGTGTTCCTTCCGTCTGCTTCTCGTTCCAAAAACCTTCAACGACGTGTCTCCTTTTTTCGTCAATTACTTATTGGTTCGTCGAGTCTCTTTTATTATTGAACGTCATTTCTTCTCCTGAAAACGTCACGATTACAAACTTTTTATTCGAAAAGCGAATCATTTTAAAAAGTGAAGAAGCAAATGCTCGTACGCTAATTCCCCGCTCTCCTGACGGAAATAAATTTCAATTAAAGTCGCAGCGAAAAATGGGCAAAGACTAGAGAAATCAACCGAAATAAACATTTCTTCTTATTCGTTTTTCAATCGTAGGAATTTAAGTAAAACGTGAGATATTCATTTGGCCAAATTTATCGCGTTTTAGCTCAAAGTTCTCGATTAGTTTTGATCAAACTCGGTAAAAATTTATATATCACGAGAATAAATAGTGGGAAAATTTCGAACCGAATTGAACACCGAGAAAACAGTTTATTTATAATAAAGAAATATATTTAGTTGGTATTTTTACTCAAACATTCATTAACTGTTAAAAAAATGTGTTAATGGTCAAAAAATATCTTTGTTATCACGATGAAATTTCATAGGCATAGCATTTCCTTGAAGATAATCATTTGTTCCATCTCTTTTATTTTCCTTAACTCAGTAGATGTTTATGGTAATGAAATTCATTTGCTATCAATAAAGGTTACGTTTTATCGAATGATTAATTTATTAACTATTAAAAAATGTTTATTACCGAAAAAATCGAGAGGCTCATATAAATAATTCGTTAACTGTTAAAAAACATTTATTTCGCCGTATGCAACTTAACATTTGTTAGCAGTTAACAAATCCTGGTACATATAAATAAATCGTTTTCTCAGTGAAAATAGAAAAATTCCTCGACGATGGGAATTTCTCGAGTGTAAGGTTGGGAGTTGTGGGAAGGCAATAAATTAAAGATCGGAATCGACGGCGAATTAGTTTGATTTATAAGCCAGCCACAAAGTTATTCGAAATGTTATAGATTCGTATCTACTTCTGGTTCTTCTTGATTGCCGAGAAGATTCATAGGCGAGAATAGTTCTTAGGATAAAAATAGACGGGGTGCATGTTGTAAATAAAACGGGGGTGGATCTTTGGGCTGGTGTTTAGGCATTTAATTGGACAGTTGAAATGGTTGTTTTCGTTATTTCTTTTCATTTTTGGCCCTGTCATGGAGAACGCCATAAAAGCACTCCTGGCATGAAAAAATAAAATGAAATAACCACAACGCACGCTCCACGGGGTCGGCGGCGAGACTCCGCGAAGAGAATTTACGGCTCTTTCGATGTGAGCGCCGCTATGGGACCACCGACGAGGGGGGGAGAGACAGAGAGAAACCTTAAATTCGATTTTCACGCCTCCTGGCGCATTCTCTTCGCTTTTTTCTTTCCTTTTTTATTCATATCTTCTTCTGTTCTTTCTTAGACAGCACACCTCAAGATCCTCCTTGTCAGACGTCTCCGATAGATATTTATGACTTTTTTGAAGCCTAGGATTACCAGAGCCGGACGCTGACCGCAACAATCTACATTTTATATTTTTCTACAGCAGTAAAACTCATTGGGAACGTATTGAAAAAGTGTCCAAAATTTTAACGATTTTTTATGACTTTTGCGATAATAATACCTAATCGAAAGAATGGACGGCATTTTTCCACATCCAAAATAGTTAAGGGGCTAAGGAAATTAATCTCGACTCCGTAAACTGTGAAAAAATCGTAAAGCTCCGACGGAGCCTCGGCAAAAAAATAACCAACATCTTTGACGTTTTTTTTTTCGAACCAGCACGATCCTCGGAGCTTGTATCATACTTGAGATTTTTTGTGTCGACGCCATGCATGCAAAGTCAAATTTAATTCCTCTTTTCATGAATAAAAACATTATCCATTTTGGAATGAGCACACCAGAACGACCATTAGTTTCAAACGAAAATAGAAGAAGGAGCGAGAGAGAGGGAGAAAGAGAGAGGCTGATACGTCGGCAATTTTTCAAGTTTCCTCGCCGTGCGCAAAAAGCGGAGGTAGGACCTCGGTGGCGAAACTCCTTGAGACCAGTTATTCGCACCCTTTACGAGGGTGCGTGCCTCGCTACAAAATACCCAAGGCCCCGAGGGTGAAGGATGGGGCTGAGGGAAGCGTCTCGAATTTATCCCAAGACATCAGGTTCGCCCTCGTATCAGCGTGCGTTGTCCCCACAGCCGAGAGAAGCCATCACGATCTTCCATATAACTGATGTTACGCGAGCGCGTCGCTTCGTTCCTCCCTCGCGAGAAGGAATAAAAAAAGGTGAAAAGAACTCCGTTCAGAGGTGAAAGAAGAAGAGCATAGCCATCAGGATCAGCCCTTGGCAATTTTTTGTTACTCCGCGCGGCTTATCCGTGCCTCCCACAAACCCCGCTTTCGTATTTTTCCTCGGATTTTCCTGAAGATCCTCTCCTCCTTTCAACCAACACATAGACTTCCCGAATGAATATTTTCGTAAGAAAAATCTCAAGGACATTCGACATCGAGGGCCGTAACAAAAGTTTCTTTTTTTTTCAATTACCACCCATTTTTTTTCCAATTTTCGCAACAAATCAGAATTTTTTTCATCCAAATTCAACTGTCATTGATTTTTCCTTCTCAAAACTTCCCGAACTTGATGAACGACGGAATAATGTTCGAACTTTGGTTAAGCGACGTATGCAGCGTGCCATTTCTTGGAGTGCGATGTACAACGATATGCAACGCATAGATGCGCGGGGCTGGTATCCATTTGCTCGGCTTCTCCGGTGTCTGCTTTTGACTCGCAAGCCTGTCGAGACAAACAAGTAGGCTTGCCTTATATATATAGGTCGGTAAAGTCTTGATGCGGGCTCTGTGGTCCCTGCATATAGAAGCCACACATATTTCTTTCTCCCTTTATACTTTACGCCCCTTACACCACGGTGTAGAGTTCGTCCTCTTTCTGGTCTCTTGTCTCGCTGAACGTTTTGTTCCCCCCAACCGTGTACAACACTCCCTTTGACGAGTAGCAAGGAAAAAAGCTCTCATATACACTTGCCCAGGTATATGGCCTCCTCTTTTTCCCCTGCCCCCTCCGCCCCTCCCCTCTCTCTTTCCCTCGACGTCCAACAATTTCTCTATGGATTTGTTTTCGGGGCGCTCAACGCAAAGCTCTGAAAAATCTTGAAGAGCATCTCCGACGAGGCATCCCACAGTTGACGTACACATATCTTGGTCGTCGACACGATCCTTATCTTCCTTTCGAGATCCCATGAGACTTTTCAATGCAGGAAGAGCGGGAAGAAGGATAAGGAGAAAACTTGAACGAAGAAGACAACGACGATGAAGCAGAGGGAGGGGGAGAATGACGAGAGTTATGCACTCGTAAAATAATCGAGCGTGTAGAGAGAACTCTCCTTACTTCCGTCCTTTCTGGCTTCTCTATTACATATACGATTTATATATAGCTATATACATCGATTATGTACAGTTATATGCTCGTGGGTACGGACTATTCCTACACGAAATCTCAAGGGTCCGCCGCGACCGCCTGGAACGAAAAATGTTTCCTCCTCAATCTCCTCCGTCGGGAAATTCATCGAACGAGCATGTTTTTTTTCGTCTAAATACGCAATAAAACAGTGGACGTTTTTTCATTATCGTGTCTTTACAATTTACCCCATTGAGCAGTAGAATTTATGGTTCGAAATTGTTTCTCTTAGCACCGGCATTTTTACTTTGTACGTTAAAACCTTTTATTATTCCTCGAGTCGGAGCTTCCCTCGAATATTCTATCCGCTGCAGCAGGTACATAGAAATCCGATACGCAGATTGGAAAGCACGCGATCATTTTTTCTCGACTCGTGTTTTTTTTTTATAATGGTTAACTTTATTGGATATCGTAAAACAATAAAAGGAAAGGCTCTCGTTTTCTGACGTTCGCTCAAATTGCTAATTGAAAAATTCTCGTAATTTGAGAGCGAGGTCACGTGGAAATAGAATGAAACAGAAGAACCCGCGGCTTTCAAGATAAATCGTTGGGATATAGGCCTGCCAACTTCCGCTCCGATCATGGGCTCCCTCGTAAAAGGTCAAGAATAAAAAGGCCCCTCTCAAAAAGCGGAAAACTCGCAGATCAATCGCCCAAGGGAACGTATGCTCGTGTATCGAGAAAACTCTCCTTGTTTTCTCGTGAAATATATAGCCACTCGGAGCAGAGGGAGGCTCAAAGAAAATAAGAACAAGACACTCAGCATGCGGCCTGCTCATTCATCTAAACGATTAGTCCATTTGTCGTGGACTGACACTTTTTTCTCTTGGCCACCCTCCTCTTCAACATCGTTCCCGGTGGTCCGGAACACCCCGAAAATATATAAGGGTGTGACACCATCGCGAAATCTTTGCTTTTCTTCGGGAAACGATAAAAAAAAACCCAAAATTGGCCATAAATTTGAAAAATCATTATCAGATTCATCGAATCTATGATTTTACTAAATCCGGCTAGTTTCTGACAACGTTGGTATTACATCGATCAATTAATCATGAGGAAACAATGTTTCTGTGTTTTTTTTTTTTTTTTTTAAATAATTTTTATATTGTTTTTTATTATTAAATTTAATTAAATTATTTTTAATTTAATAAAAAATTGAAAATTATTCAAATCAATTGGAATCATATCATAAAATTAATGTATTATATAAAATTCATAAATTATTTTATAAATTAATCAAATTCAATGAAAATAAGCAATTTTTGAAATGATACAAATTTCCAATTTTTTTCGCAATTTAATTATCAACATAAATAATCGGCTTTGGCAAAGGATAAAATTAATTTCGTTGCGTTCATCATGGAGAACCATGATTTTTAAAATAATTTGAATAACAAGAAAAATAAATCCCGTTTATTTCCTCGATCAATAAAAATGTACTTTCCAAATCTCCTTTTCGGGTTCGTTCAACCATTAAGTACTTCGTTTGTATGAGCCGTTGAGCGACGCTGATCTCTCGCGCCGTTCGAATGTCCGAGTGATCGCTAGAGACTATGAAGAGGATTTTAAAAAATTACCCTTGCCGCAACGAACGTGAGGATTTGCGGCAAAAAACGAGGAAAAAATCGTCCACCCGAGTACTATTCATTGTTTTTGTTATCCTCTTTCAACTCCGATTCCTTTTATATACTCCCCGACGCTTTCCAGCGTGTACATACCGACCGCTGGTACATAGAAGGATGCTGCCGGGTCAGAAATTCTCTTTCGTCCTTATTACATAGTTCTCGTCTCTAAACTCTTCGCGGTCTCGAACCACATAAATTCGTGTTTCGTTCCTTTTTCCGAATTGGCGAAAATACCGAGAAGCTGCTTTCCCGAGCTACAGCCTTCTATTCGTCCGGTTACGTCACATCTTCCTGTACATGAATATTCCGGTTCGTATCTAATTGTTATTCGGGACTGAATCGTCAAAAAACTCGCGAGCCTCTCGATCTTGTTCCCTCGTATTTCGCAATTATTTTTATCATTGTTAAAAATTTTTCAAATGAACGACGAGGCTTTCGATAAATTACAGTAGGTCCTGAAATCGACGTGAGATTCTGAAATAATTCTGGTTACTTGTCCCCGTTGAATTAACCCAAAAAATGGAAACGTCTTCGTGGAAGGGTCAACAAGCAATTAGAAGAAGGCAAAGGAAAGATTCAGAGTCTGTCGCTGTCGCCTGAAACGCCTCATGCATATTTTTCTGCATAAAGTTTCTTTCGGTATATACACAAGTCCTGTCTTATTCGTATACTCGTTATAACACTGTTGGTTCGAGTAAAAAAGTTTCATTTGCATACGCGTAATGATAGGCAGTCCCTGCTTTTTACTTCCCTGAAGCTGGGCGTCTGTGTCGGTGGGAATTAACATGCCAAGGGAAATGTTAAGTTCACTTATAATTCAAGAATAATTCAATATTTCGGAGACTTACAAAAAAAGACACTGGTAATTGTAATTGATGGATTAATCACATGGTTTTTGGGAAGGTATGAATTTTGCAAACGCTCTGATCAATTAAAATGATTAAATGATGAGGAACCGAAATAATAAAATAGTTAAAAATCCTCTCGATCAATTGTACGTTCTCTTCGATATTTTTGAATGCTAAATAATTAAATAACGTTGAACTGCATCGTTGGAATGCAACGAAATTTGTTTTTTTCTTAACAAAAGCCAATTATTTATATTAAGGATTCAAATGTGATGATAAAATGATCGATTTTCGCCCCCAAAAAAATATATCGGCTCGTCAAGATGGCACAATTTAAAAAATTCAACAAATTATCGATAAAAATAAATATTCTTCGTTGCATTCCAACGTTGCAAACTTCAGCATCGTATAATTTATCGTATCGTTTTTTTTTCTATCGATTCACATATTCGATATAAAAATATTGAAAGAAGGAAATTTTTTTTCACTCTTCCTGCATAACGATAAAGAGAACAACGTCCTTACATGCAACTATTTCTCTGTGCATTCGTGGAAAGAGTTTACGTATATTTGAAGAGCCTTATCGTTGATGCATTTATCGAGACTGCACCGTCGGGGCTCTCGGGATAGAAAAAAACGTTTACGTGTAGGAAAATATTATCGAGATTTTCTTGTGCTGGTTCTCGTTGGTGTTGGAGTATATGTAATAACGATTGGTTCGTTGAATCGAGGGAATGCTTCAACTCGAATTAGGAATACGAAGAGAAAATTTAATATGTACGGTTGTGAAGTGGAAAGAAAAGTTCGATACATGGGAAATGAATTTTCAAATTTGCTTAGTGGTTTGTGTATTTTTCTTCTGGTCCGGAAGTGCATGAATTTTTATTTGTTACATAAAATTTGTCTTTGACCTAGTTTAACTCACTCATGACGTGAAAATACTTCGCTTTATGACGTGAAGTATTTTTTGATTGGAAAAATGCAGCTCGACTTGAAAAATGTGACTGGAAATTTTTTTTCACTTGATTCGAAAGTTTGTCACTCACCAAATCGTGAAAGAAATGTATAAATCTGTAGAGGATGTGGAAAAATGTTACATACAGTTCGCATGCGTATGGGACGAGAATTTTCATGAACGTTTGCGTTTTTGCAATTTGCTTTTGTCGTCTCTATTTCTTTCGCGAGTCTTGTTTTTTCTGCCGTTGGTTGTTTTACGCAATTTGGGCTGAATTTTCAATCGGGGGGAGTGGGACAAAGAGATTTGCGAGTGGGTGTTTGCGGTAAAGAGAATCGTACGTTCTCTCGATTCTTTTCAAGCGTTTCAAGACGAGAAGCAAAGGGATGGGGCGAGGGACAGTGGCGGCGATGAGAGAAGGGGTTGAAAAAACGTCACTCGGTATTGGCCACTTTCCAAACGTTTGGGCGTTGGGAAAAAATAGAAAAGACAGGAAGTTCGTGCTGAGCGTCATTCCCGAAGCAGAGGCCGAGGGGAGGGAGAGACGGGAAGCAGTCAAAAGAAAGAGACAAGGGATGAAAAAGCTTGGGGGTCGAAGCGGGGGAGTAACGCGCTTTCGGCACACTTGCTCTGCGGCGGTTCGCTCTCAAACCCCCACGATCTCATAAATAAATTTGCTGCGGAACGTTCTCGGCTTCAACCTCATCCCAGCATTCGCCGTGACTCGACTGCCCCGATCCTATCCCCGGCTATCGGAGATGAATCAATTTTTCGACGATTCGTTCTCGTTCACTGTGACCGAGAGGACCTTATTAAAAAATAATAATAATCATCCGAAGAAAAAGCACACGCCGTATTGCCCTGTTCCATGAGTCATGGGTCCGTGTGACCCGGAGTTTTCTTTCACCGCGATATCTCTCGATTCATTTCGTCCATTGTATCGCGCGCTTTTCGAATCGATATTCCGGACGTCGGACAAGAAAAATACATCATTTCATATTTGGGATTTTATATTTTTATTTCGAAGAAATTACGAAAAGGAAAAAAGGACGTTAAAAATGCAGCATGGTCGGCCAGACCCAGCGTAGATTTTGAAAGTTTTAATCTCTCAAAGTAAATTCATTTATTTTTGGCTCAAAATTTCGACGAAATCTCGATACGATACCACGAACTCGTTAATATTAATGGAAATATTACGAATTTGACGGCGATTAATTGATATTATTCTTGCCGATCCATACATCATTTTGTTGACTAATATTTCACTTTGATTTTCTCCGGTCCGTGTGTTCGTTCGTTGTTGTTGAGTTGGATAATATTTGCTGTCGATTTATCGATTCATTTTTTTATTTTTTTATTTTCAAACGCCTCGGGGTTATTTATCGATTAAGTATTAATCTACGACATGACCGTGTCGGCACGTCGTTGTAAACGCCCTCCGTGCCCCATCATGATTGCTTAAATCTTAATCCAAAATATTATTAGTTACTCGCACAAGCCCAACATCTCGTGGACTCTGTAATTTGATTTTATCGACTGGCTGACCCTTCTTTTTGGTGCATAATTGATAATACGATATTGAAAAATCCACAGTGTAGAACGTACACTGTGTGCGGTGCGGGTGTTTACAGAAAAAACAAAAAATCTCGACGAAAGATCGAATCAGCTGGGATTTCGAAAGGATTTTTATTCCTATGACCCTCCGTGGGCGTAACTCGTTAATAACCGATTACAGGGCGGTAGGCCCTCGCGAAATTGATCGCGAATTAACATTTCACCAAACTTTTTTTATCCTCTCATTCTTTTCGTCCTCCTTGGACAAATTTCTCTATAGCATGACACCAATTGAGGAAATGGGCAATTATTATGGAGCGAAAAATAATGATCGTATAAATTGTGACCTCATCGAAAAATCTATGCAATTAGTGAATATCGAAAACATTTACACTTGATTGGATCTCTGCTCAGAACTCGTGGGTCGGTTCTCTATTTTTGCGAAAACTATATGGCTATTATAATTAAGGAGGTCGGCTATATACGATAATATGATAAGAATTTAATCAAATTTTGTGACAATATTTTTTAGCATCAAATACGATGACAAAATTTTTTTCCTGAATTTTCGTCTCCATAGTTGACGAATAAGTTTAGTTTACAATAATCCTGTGCTCATGCATGTAAACTCTGGTCTTCAATAACTCGAAAACTATGTAAAAAAAAAATCTTAAAAAATTTGGATATTCATATTTAATACTAAAGTGTATGCTCACCAAATTTCGTCAAATTCTAATAATTTCGAACTTTCCTATGCCTTTTAATATGGCGACAACTTTTTGACCAATACAATCTGGATGGATGTTTTTGATCGATATTTTAGACCGATATTTTGATCAACTAAAATGCTAGTTTTCAGATCGATTCATCTTTGCATATGTAAATATAAAATATCCGAAATACGAGTGAATGAAAACTTTTGCGATGTAAATGGAAACTTGGTATTTTAAAAAAAAAGTTATAATTCCCATGAATTATTTTCGTGCTCTCCGAAATTCGTGCTTCGGTCTTCGATCCTTTTGAAACTTCTGGCCGCCTTTAATTTTTCGGTCTCGTACCAGTTACATACCATTCCGATGGCTGGTCGTGTTACTATGATGAAGGGTTGTCTGTTAGGGGTTGGCCACGACTACAAGCCTATGCGATTAAATTGGGCTCCGTTTCTGAAACTCTGGAAAGGCGAGCATGCAATCACTTCACGCCATTTCACGACGTCTCATGTAGTTTCTGGAAGCCTCACAGCATATCGTTCCTTCAGTGTTAATTCAATATTTCTGCCTGAATAATTAGAAACAAATAACAAAAAACTATCCCACGTGCGATCCAACAAAACTTTGCAATTCGATTTCCCCACCAATCGAAATCACTCGCGGAATAATAATTCTAGAAAATTTATTTTCTCACTTTTTTCCTTTTAATGAAATTTTCTTTTCTTCCCCTTCCAGATATGCCTGTTCGGCGCAGCGAGCAGTGAAAACAGCACAATTGACGATGTTACTACATTCACGAGTACGGGACTCCATCCAGACCCCGAAGCCATAGGACAGGTAAAAAAAAATCAATTAAATGCCTGGGATGAAAAATTAGAGAAGAAAAAGTTTTTGCCACGATTTAAAAATAGAATATCGATGATAAAATGGGACTGAAAATTCCATCGAAAACTATCAGCATTTTTTTGCTTCCCTGAGCAAATTTATAACTGACTTGATATCCGGTTAAAACAAAGTTACTATCATAACAATTGGACGCGCTTATCAGTCTAGCGGAATTGATTCTCCGAGTTGGAGAACTGATGAAGATTTTTTTCTACCTTTAGTCTTTATCCCAACTTGCTGATCATGATCCAAGAGCACGCGAACGTTTCTCTCACTATTTTCAGAACAAAAGGGAATTCCGATGCTACTTTTATCCCCTCGAACTAAAAAAAACGTCTAATGAATTGGTGGCTTACATAAAAACGAAGAAGAACATTTTTGTTTGAGTTAATGAATCGAGGAGCAATTTTTTTCAAGAGCATGATGAATTGTTGGGATTTTTTTTCTCTGAATTCTACGAGTAAAATGACGTGAAAAAATCATCAACAACTGTTGTCATTAGTACGAGAAATATGGAGCAATAGATTTTACGGTTTCGTCCATGGGTTCAGCGGAAAATAGTGAAAATTGAAGAAAAACGAGTCTACAAACAAGACACATCGTTTCGGCATAGAGCTCCGCGTACACGTTCGAGGCTGGACCGATGCATATGCCTCAAAATTCAAATGTCAACGACACTCGGTCTTTCACACGTATATCCAAAGTGGACGCTTGACTATGAGATGCAAGGGATCGGATAGAGGGGGGGCTGACTACTTTACCCCGTGAAAATTCAGCTCGCGCTGGTTTCGCACTGCTGTCGCGCGTTTACCGTTGGCTGCCGTGTTGCTCTGACGAAAATGGGTCGAGAAAATCCATCACGAACAACCGTTTCGTACATTCCGCTTTACATACCAGAGAAATGTTTGTATTTTCCCTTGACATTTCGCTTCAACTGCCTTCGCCATCAATTAAGCCAGTTCTCGTGCGAATGTTGCTTTCTTCTTAAATTCAATGAGTTTCAAACTGTTCGATGACAACATCCAATTCATTCACAAAAGTTTCGTAATAAACGTCGCACTCGCGTTCACCGCATGCGGCATAGTGATCGCTGATACTTTTTATGAACGTATGAAAAAACTTGAGAACGCAAAGAGTGGCTGGAAAAAAAAAAATCCCTTCCGAAGACGATCGTAGACTCGAAAGTCAATTTTTTTAAAAATTTTTTTTTCTAGACAAACTTGAGCGTCTGGATAAAAATTATTTTTCGATAAAAAACGTTTGGACAAGAGGATTTACGCTCTGGAGTCGAAAAAGGCGTTAAAATTGAAAATTTTGGTCTTCGGTCTCTTTTCTCACACGTTCGCGGTTGACGGATCGTTAATTCGGACGAGAATTTATTGATGTCCAAAAAATCATGGCCTCGTTGACGCGGCCAATAAATTCTCGACTGCCCAGAAGCTGCTAACATTTCTATGTGATAACGTCACAGGGAAATCCTACAAATTCCAAAAAATCTTGGTCAGTAATTCTAGAGTTTTAATACACACGCGGATTATGAATCGGACATGATATGTTTCGTTGAATATACAACGCAGACGCTGGCAGTAGGTGTGTGCGAGCTGAGTGGAGGGGAACAAATTAATTTCTGATAAATAGGATTCAGGTGTAAATAGTGTTAAATTTGAATACGTGAAAATTAATTGGATCGGAAGAGGTTCAGGTTGAATCAATCGCGCCAGGATTGGAGAGTGTTTATTCAGAGATTTGGAGAGTTTAGCGCAAGGGGGGAATAGAAATTGTTGGACAAAGTTCATTCGAGAGTGAAAAACGTTGGTCGAAAAGTTTTCCTTTCGTATGCTACGTCGTGGAGAAATAAAATGGAGCTGAGGTGAGCAGAATTAATTTTTTACCTGTTCGAGACTTTTTCTTTACTTTTCATTCGGTTCGGACATTTTTTTCTTCCTTTAAAATGGTCACATTTATTATCCACCCGTGCGCACCATTCTGCCGAGTTTTCTTGAGGAGATCGAGCAGAGACGATGAAGAGATAAGTATATATTTCACGTGTCTCTATCTCTGGCATGGCTCTATCTGTCGTTACCAAGAGGAACGCGTTCTCCACGTCTTTTTGTCGTCCCCTCGCTGGCTCTTTCTCTCGCGGTCTCATTTTTCAAAGTTCGTTGTATTCCTCGGATGAAGTCGATAAAGCGCGTAAACGCCTCTTGACGTGTGCTCGGCAAGGAGTGAATTTTCTCGGACGAGGAATAAGGGCGTGCGAGTTTTCATTTAAAGTTGGTATAACGCGATGACAGGAGCGCGTAGCGCTCGAAAAATTGGGTGAAAAGTGAGGAAACGAAAGGCGGAGAGGAATCCGCAGAAAAATAGACGATTTGTGCGAGCACGATTTCCAGAAGAAAACGAAGACGTGCGCAATTCTCTTATCCGCTCTCATTCTCCGTCATCTTTTTTATTGCTCCGGAGCTCTTCTCATTTATTTCTCGAGGAGCCACACCGAGACATATTAAAAATAATGGCAAAAAGCACGCTGATGACTAAAAGAATTTCCTGCTACGAATTAAGCGGCGGAGGAGACTTGGAAAAATGTCCAAAAAGGTTTATAATGAAATTTTGGAAAGTCCTGACCTCCCCAACGTCAAAGCAACGTGCGCACACCTCCCACTTCACTCCAATCTCGTTTTTCAAACACGCCCAGTATGTGTGAGTGAATCTGTACGATGCCGCGCCTCCGAAAGCTCCATATCGATATTCAGTGGCAGCAGAAGACGAAAAGTACGTTAAAATCTGCAAAGAAGATTCCTTGAATTTCCGGCCACGTCGAAGCCTCCGATGATGATGCCAAACGTACACACGCGAGAGAGCTTCTCTCATCAAAACCGGCAACTCTTCTCTTTACTCCAAAATTGCGTTTATACAAGTCCCTCTGGTTCTTCCGCCAGCGCAATGCCGGAGATTAAGCTCATGGAAATATCGCAGTTCGCTGCTAAAGTTTCTTATATATAATCTAACGTCTCAAATGTAATTTCCGTTTTGAAAACGAGATCTATAGATTCTGCCGAGATCTCATTAACAAAACCGCGACCAAATACGCGTAAACGATTCCATGAAACGGATCAATTGAAAATTTCTCGATTTCCGGTGCGTAGCTCCTGCGGAAGTGCAGCAGCTTCTGGGCGAGCCAATAATATATGTTGGGTAACCGCTGTTTTCGACAAAATGCAAAAAAAAAACAATCAAATGTCCCAAAAAATTCGAGAGAAAAATAATGACGCAGTTTTTCGGGTTTGTTGCCAAGAAAACTCGAAAGAGTTGGACAAGCCAACGGCCACGCAAAGGATTTAAAAAATGAGAAGCTTGTAGGAGGAAGAGAAAAGGGGAAAAGAGGTTGTGGTAAAACGCCAGGTCGTCGTTCCAGAAGCGTATGTTTCCCTCACGAAACATATATTCTGTGGAATCGCAGTGGGGGAACTTTATTCAACGCCATTTTCTTTGTACTTCTATTCGCTCGTAAGAGACCACGAGAAGCTTTTTTACTTTATCTGTGTATACAGAGAGAGACACATACATATGTTTAGACATATGAGTCGTATGGTTTATATATCTGAAATATATACATCGGTGTAAAACTTGAGCGCAAACTGCGCTGTTACTTGCTCCGAGGGGTCCTATATACTTCCTTGTTATCGCACCCTCGTCGTTGTCGTTGTAGTTGTTTGGAGACTCCTGGCGAATGTAGAAAGGCTACCGAATGACTTCAACATTACCATTTGAGTCTCAGTCATCTCAAAAGTCAGTTCTCGTATACACAGGGGCCCACGTCCTTAAACAAAACCCAGATTTTCGTCTCTTTTCCCAAAAATTCTTTTTCCCTCTCTCACATTATTTTCTGTCTGTGAAAAAGTTCGTAACTGCTTGGAAAATTGTTCGTCATGATGGGAAAAAAAATTCTCTACTTTATGGGTCGTTTTGGTTTTTTTTTTTTTCAGCTGTTTTCGTGGAGAAATAATTTGTAACTTTTGATGACTCTCGTTACGAAATAATTGAGAAAAATAATAAGATCGAAAAGCGTCGGAGTAATTTATTTTCGCGCTCTTGGCGTTGATTCAATCTCGAACGTGATTTTCTATGTTTGCAGTGGAAAATTACCGAGGGATAATAGAGGAAAAGGAGATGCAAAATTCTTCATTATTAATTGGCAATTAAAAATCATTTTTGAAGAAGCAGAGACTTTGCGTTTTGAGTTTAATGGACGACCACCAAGATGTTGTTGACAATTTAGTCCCTTCCCTAGACACTCGTGAGACAACAGCTTGTTTTGCTTCGTTAGGAATTCTTATTCAACCTGGTCAGAGTGACCATGAGCTGCACACAAGGCTTTTTAAATTTCACTCGAAATAAGGCGAGGCTCTTAAGGGTAGAGTCTTCCCTTAACACATACATGCATACAAAAGCATCCAGAGGATGAGCCAAAGTATCCAAGAACGAGAGTAGCCGCGACGAGAGACTTGTGCCCGAGGGAAGATTTTCTTGAAAGATTAAGGGATCTCTCATTATACGAAGGGGTTTGCAGAGCGAAGGTATTCAATCTCTGTGACTATCAGTCTGTCTTATCTATTCAGTCTTGGTGCCTGATGCTCAGACCGTCTAGGAAACATCCAGACCTCCGAACTCTCAGCAATTCGCTTTTCCAACTCATATAAATATTTTCACTCTTCTAATGAATTTCGTGAAAAAAAAAACTTGAAGAATTTCACGATTTTCTGTTCACACAGAAAAATTACCATGAATCGGATACAAATTGAGTGCGAAAGATTTATCTGAAACAATTTCGTTAATAAAAATTTCATCGGACTCAATGTACAGGCATTTGAATAATTCTATTAATTTTTATAATTCAGCAGGAAGTCTCATTTGGCAAAGAGCACTCTGAACAAACGAGCGAAACTTCGGATCGTCCATCGTGAAAATCGATAAAAATATAATGAAACAAACCTCCAAAATGCTCAACCTGCACTACGAGAAAAGTTCCTCCAACCAATCACAATTTAAATTCAATAAAAAATTCATTTCACATCACAGACTCTTGCGAAGAGTTACTCATTTCTGCATGAACACCGAGTCGCTAATGATAAACACCAAAAAGAGAGGTCTCTCCAAATGATCAATAACTCAACATGGAATTGCACGTGTATGTAGAAAGATTATCAGTAACGAGGTATTGAACGACCTACTCTTTGGATCCAGGGAGGATTCGGCCAGTGTCGAAAAGACGTAAAATGTGCGAAAGGAGGTTAGGGCTCGAGGGAGACTCTGAGAGATGAACGAATCAAGGCCTCAGGGAATTTGCTTTTTGGAGAGTGTGCTTAGAGAGTTTTTATGTTATTTTTTGTGATCTCGGAGCCTGAAATATGAAATGAAAAATGTGAATCGAATGCCCTTTCCTTTTTATTCTCTCTCTCTCTCTCTCTTCCTGGATTTTTATTGTAAATTCGACCTCAAAGTTTATAAATCTTTTCGCACATTCACGTAGATCGAGAGCAAGACTTTGCAATGTAACGAACTAACAAAACTCGACTTTTGGTATTCACCCGGGCCAATGGGACGCTAGCCCACGTACAAAACGTTAAACCTGGCTTATCTTGAATGGTGGTTAACTCAGATAGTGGACGAGAGGGGTTACACCGAACTTATATGCATGCGAAGCACATTTGTGCTTGGTTCAACGAGCATAATCTATGAACACACGTTCTTTTATGTGCAACAATGATTTTCTATTAATGACACGAGTCTCGCATCTTAGTGCCTACTGTGGCTCTTCTTTCCAAATGAATTCCCTCATTATTCGAAGCATAATCGTAGCTTCGAGTTCCGTTCACCATTAAACACAAAAAGCAGCCATAAAAAATGGGAAATTGGCAAAAAACGATTCATGAATTAACAGTTTTGATATAATTTTTTAAGCAATCGTTATTTTTTATTGTGAATGTTTGAACACGACCAAATACTTTTTAAGGAGGTTGGCTACACACGACGAAATGATAAGAATTCCAGAAAATTTCGTGATAATATTCTTTAGCATTAAATACAATGACACCATTTTTTTTCTATTTTTCGTCCACATAGGCGTCGAATGATTTGAGTTTACAATATGCAAAAAATATACCTATATATATCTGAGTCGTATGCTTATGCATGTAAACTCTTGTGATCAATTATTCGAGAACTGTGTAGAAGAAAAATCTCAAAAAATGTTAACATTAATATTTTTGATGCCAAAGAGTTCGTTCACCAAATTTCATCAAATTCTAATAATTTCGAATTTTCCTATGCTTTTAAAATGGCAACATTGTTGTCTGGAGCCAGTCTCTTTAATAGTATGAACAATTTTGCTACAGTTTGTTCTTTGGGGCTAAATAGACAGAGGTAGTGAATTAGTATCAACGAGAATGATTAATTAGTGCTGATTACTCAATTTCAAACACTTTCTTTGGACTCCATTCTTTTTTCTCATTCTCTCGACCTCATTTTTGTTCTTTTTACGCTGCGGAGGACAAAAAGCTCGGGTTACTCCGGCGCACTCTGCGAATCGAGACAAAGTGAAACAAAATGGAAAGCAGTCGGAAAAAAAAAAAGATTCAAAGGGTAAAAAAGAATTGGTGAGACGAACGCGATTGCGCAACGTCGAAAATTTTTTTTACAATAACTTTGAAGATGATTTTTCTTTGCAGGCCGAAAATCGAGTGAAATATCTATAGTTTTTCCGAGTGTATATATTTTACATTCGAAGCCACATGAACCCTCGCGCTTTCTCCTCAATATTCCAGTAATTTTTTTCCATCTTCCATATTTCTTGTACATACGTCGATGGAAATCGAGGACATAGCAAATGTGTGGGTGTGTGGATGTTCGTGTGCGCGTATAAATCATGAAATAGTGTAAAAAAGAAATTTTTGCTCGCAGCGAGTTTCTCAGACACGTATTCGGTCTCACAAGCCGTAACCATGCTTATTCCCGTTTCTTTCTCTCTCGGTGTAAGGCGCAGTCTCCTGATTGCATCCACGAGTCTTCTCATGTGGCACAAATACACGCAAAACTAACTTTGCGAATGTTCTTCCACGATTGGAAACGGTATGACGAAGAAAGAGACGAGAGCTCTCGGTAATAGAAAAGAAAAAGACAGAAATAACATTTTACCCCCTGTACGATACGAATTTACATTCTATTGGAAAGATGCAGAGGTGGATTTAGCGAATGAGGGTGAAACGTTCAGTCTCTCCTGCACGCGAGTTATGCAAATATTCATTTGTATATCTGTATGGAAATTCATCTGCATGAATCAATAGAAAAAATACCTACATTCATATCGCGTACCTCAACCTATCACTGCGAATAACTTCCACGAAACAGAACAGCCCAAAGAGTGCTATTTTATTTATGGAAATTCAGTAAAACTTCATTTTTTCATTCATTAGTACATTTTTTAGTCCGCACATTTTCTCAATTACCTTTCAAAACGTTTCATATGGAAACTTAACCTGTAGATACCACACACACTGGTGACAATTTGGAGCCACAAAAATTCCCAGACGTTTTCAAAATTTCTTTCTTGAATTTAGCCATTTTTTCACAATAAAATTCCATTTTTCAATTTTCAAAATTATTGCAATCGATTGCTCGGAATATTTTACCCCTAAAAAGTATGCTTCCAACATTGATTTCATTAATTCGTCAAAATAATACAAAGTTTTGATAAGTCAAAGTGCAAATTTGCACCAGCATGTTAAAAAAAACGTAAAATCGATATAGAAAAAAAAAAAAAAAAAAAACGGAAATCCATGCCAAAAACCAAATTCCAAAAAGATCTGGTGATTTCAGGAAAAAAAACAAAATAATGTTTAAAGATGAGAAGGAATACGGGGCAAACAAAA
>JAPYYS010001600.1:0-22700 GCA_030522525.1 Campopleginae sp. 14b
AAAACTATTTGTAATGAAAGTAAAAAAAGATTAAAAGTAAAAAATTGGGGGATAAATAAAAAAAAGAGACAAAAAAAAAAGAAAAAGGAAAAAATAAAAAAAAAAAAAAAAAAAAAAAAAAAAAAAAAAAAAAAAAAAAAAAACAAAATATGGATACGAAAGAAAAGGGAAACGCTAAGGAGTATAAAGGAGGGTTGGAGGGAGAGAGGGAACGATGTGCCCCCAGAGAAGAGGTGGATCTCGTAGGTTGAATAGAACGGAAAGAATGAGGGAGTGAAAGGAAGGAGGGGGGGAAGAAGGAAGAAGAAAAAAAAGTTCTTGAAGAGACTATAAGGACTCGTGTGCTATGCGAGAGACAAGAGGATGAGGGCGAAGCTGCTGGTCTGAAGGTTTGTAGGTCTATGTATGGATATAGTGTCGCATTAGGGAAAGCAATGAATTGCGAGGGGCGAGGGTGAGAAGGTGTTTTATGGAATGGAGAAGCCAGAAGAGAGACATTGTCTTTCAGACTTTTTTTTCTTTCCTCCCTCGTAATCTGTGTCTCTCTGGGTCTTGGCTTCTCCCTTTTCCTTTTGCCTCGATCTCATGTATATCCCCTCGAGTACGACAGCTCTTCTATTCTGACAAAAGAGACGACTGGGAAAATCTATCTCTCCTGTTCATCCTCTCTTTCCACCTCCCATGTGCATCTCTCAGATTTCCAAGTCATTTCGCTAAATGCTTCTCGTCGAAACATCCATCTTAAGATCTATTTTCATGGTTTCTCTTCTCCTCAAAAGCATCGCAACGGCTTTGAATATGCTTCACGATCGATTAGATTGATTGCCTAATAGTCAGTCAATTTCATGCTTTATCTTTTTATATAAAAAGCGAAGAGCTCTCCCTTGACGTCCAATGTCAGGTCACATCGTTCGAGTCTTTTAAATCCTTTTATTATATCAACCTAGTTATAACAGGCTAATTGAAAAAATGTTATCCGAGTGGTGATGGGAAGAAACGCGAGAAAAAAACGTCTTTTATCGATGAGAAAGCATAATAGAGACACGATGACCGAGCTAATTTATCGGCCAATACAAATCAGCGCTTCACATTTCCTGATAATGGTTCGAACCCCTTAGAAAAGCAAGTTCACGATAATTTATTGTAAGTCGAGACTTAATCAAGACCTGTGGGAAATACGATGCGAAAGAGAAACGGAAGTGCTTGGAGACTCCGATAACGGTCAATGGTTTTGATGAAAATTGCCGGTTTACATCGAGCTTTATGGAATTAAACTTCCCTCGATCACACAGCAATTCACTTCACTCAAGATGTTTCGTTTCCTTAATGGAAAAGTTCTCAGAATTTGCATCAATGGAACCCAACGAACGAAAAGAAGTTCGTTACGTTTCAACGAAGCGAACTGCAACGCTGTCAAACTTTCATATCCTTTGTTAGAAAAAAAAATTGATAATTCTCAATAAATTAAATCCCAGCCACTGGAAGTCCCAGTAACTATTTCATGGTAGCCATAACGCGAGAGAAAGATTTTAAGGTTTCGTAAAAAAAAAAAAAAACCAGTTAATTCTTAAAAAATTCTCAATAATTAAATAATCGAAAATTTTTGGGGAATTTGGACGTTTTTTTTCCAATAAGCTCTTATGAATGATGCCGAACAAGAGGATAAGTATGTGCGAGCAATTCAGAAGGTGTTCTTGTAGCGAACAATAGAGAATTCCTGCTGGAACAATTTTCATTTCGCAAGCATTCGAGAAGGAGGTCGAAAAGATTAAAAGTAATTAAGATCGAATTACGCGGCAACAGTATTCGATTATAATCGACGGTTTCGGTAGATAGTATTGTGTTCTCGGAATTTGCGTGTTGCCCGGAGAACTTGTGGAAGAAAAGAAGGGGCACGTAAGTCTTCGTTACTCTTCGAACTTCTCAGTCTCTACCGAGTTGAATGCCTGAAGATAACGTTAGTAATTCCATTATCACAGTCGATGTCACATTGTGCGATTAGTCTGCACCCGAATCTTCTAATTGAAAGTTCATGGGTCACTATATACTTCGATTGTAATTGTTGCCATTTTATTCGTTCTGTGATTGGTCGGTTCGGTGTTTCGAGTTCCGCTGTCACTTTGACAGAAGTATGTATACGCCTGCGGTTATATGTTTCTTCAGGATTTCTCAGTCTTTGATCAATCAAATTGATGTAAGATTTCTTCAGATATTTCATCAATCAAAAATCTATGGAATAGTGGGATTCTCTTCGACTGTGAGGTGTTTTGGATCCAAAAACGGTTGTATATAATGGAGACCATCTCATGCCATGTAATTCTGAAGAGTTCTAGCCTCTAGCGTTCTTCGTATTTTTCCCACAGGAAAAAAATTCAAAAATTTGAAATTGAAAAATTGGATATATTTCGTCATTCGATTTTTCTCGGAGCGAAAAAAATGCCAAGATCTTCGTTTGCTTGAGGAAAAAAATTGCTTCCCATGAGAGAATCAATCGAATGAGCGAATGAAATAAAATTCGAATGAAAACGTAATGGAGCCCACGTCTCAAAAAACTTGCCCATCGTTGACCCGAGAAAAAAAAAAACATTTCACGTGATTATTTCTGGGAAGAATTAAAGTCATTGGACTGAACTTTATCTGATTTTTGTCCCTGAGTAGACGGTGCGTCGATGCATAATGCAGTGTGTAGGGCCGTTTGGATATTCTCCATTATTCTGCATCGTTTGGTTTATCATGAGAAACAAATCGAGCTGTGCAATACCTTGAGAATAATTTACAGTGCGGAAGCATTCGAAGATGGAGACAAAAAAACTAGTGATTGCCACACGCAGAGCATTAATAATGTTGGAACATCTACTGGGACTACGAATTCGACTCGAGCTTCAATAAGAACTTGTCCTTTTTCAAACGTGCCATAATTATTTTAATCACCCAGGCGCTAATTCCGTTCTCTAATTTATTGATAGGTAATTGCAATTTCTTCGGTTCAGCGCCGTCAAGAAACACATAAATCGAACAACGGAATTTTTCTTTGCAAATTCCAATACTCTCTTGAATACTCTTTGCCATTAATTAAAATAGCTGATGATAATTACACGAAACAAAAAGTGAATGTCACAGTATAAATTGTTTGAGAAACCAGGTACCACATTTCATTTAGCACTTAAACAGAGTTATGTAATTTCTATTCTCCAAAAATGATGAATTTTCCTATACGAACTGCGACTTTCACAGTTACACTGTCTTGATCACAGTTTGGTACTGTCAATACGTCATTGTTCCCAGTAGAATTGCTCCATCGTAAAATGAACATGAGATCACTGATTTTCATACTGTAGAAAGCTGCAAGAGTTACAGCGTACACAGTATTGAGTACAGAGTGATTTATTCAATTTTACAGTGCGCGACGGTAGTTTTCATTTCTTTCGACAGTTTGTGACGTTATCTGTACACTTGACTATTAAAATACCTGCATGAATTGTGCCAATATAACTGGCGCATTGACCAACTGTCAAATTGCAAGTTTTAATTAATTGAAAATACAGTGCTGAACTGTTGAAATTAACTTGGAACTATACTGTAATTTGAGCACTGTGTGTTTCAGTAAATATCGTGGGCAATTGTTTCGAGTCCAATGCGAACTGTGTACCCCTGTATTTCAAACGGTTTCTTTTTCTTGGTGTATTACGAAGATAAACTTACCGTGTAGGCGATTGTGTTTTCCGGTTGACAGAGGCGACTGTGCTTTTTCTCTGTCGTGATGCTTCCATCTTTGCTCTCACTGTCCGAATCTGTAAACAAAGAAACAAACGATAAATGTTAGTAAATTATTGTTCGATCGAGCCTTTGTTTATTGTCTTTATTAATTGGACGATATTAACCGAATCGATTAGTACGATGAGCATGTTTTTTTGAAAAAAATGTCCTTGACAATTGCACGATGGGTGAAATCGATAAGTTCAAGAGCATCATCGACCAACCAGCCTCAATAGATAAACAAGTATGTGTCTCATGTGCTCTCGTAGCACGTAATTCACGTACGTATCATCAATATTTTAAGTCCTCTGCAGAGATGTTGCAATGAAACGACCGAATGGGTGATAAAGAAGGAAGATCTGGCTCGTGCTGCGTTTGACTCTCGTTCAGTTTCTCTCAATATACGATGCCAGAGCACAGTAATCGACGATGGACCGAGGGAACAAGAGAAAAAGAAAAAGACAAACGATGATTGTGGACAATTTACGGTTCTTGGTCAGGGACGATTTGTGGCGTTTTATAAACTCCTCGTGAAGATGTTACGTCAACAACCATCGATCAGAGTTCGATCTATCGTTCATACAAGTTTATATGCAACGAAATATTTCTCGACTATAAACAAACAAAAATTCTATTGCAATGTGATGATCGATCGATTTTTCGGAATTGACTCCGGAAATAAATTTTTTTCGACGACACAGACGTTTGCATCGTTGGAGTCCAACGAAAAATATTTAATCGATTCACAATTTTTATATATTCTTTGAATTCCCTCAATATTTCTTTGCCGTGGAATTTTTCATTCACAGAAATTGTCACAGACCAACACTGTAGTTTTATTTTCGGCGCTGCTTCCAAAAAATTGAATAAATCAATAAATTCCGTTGCATTAATAATTATGCATTGAATATTTGATAAATTAAAAAAATGAAAAAATGACAACTCACGACGATGGAGTTTGAAAATGGTTCGATTCACACGAACCAGAGATCGCGTTCGTTTCGTGCATCTCAAAAAGTGTTGGTTCACATGCACGTATGTTTGTATTCGACAAAGAAAACTTGCGTGTTGCCGTCCGTATTTCATAACTTATGCAACCATGGCACATTATTGGTTTTGGGTTGTTATTATTTATAGTTACAAAGCAAAAATATCGTCGACACGAACACTGAAAACGATTTGTATGCCCCGAACACGAGTGAAAGAAAAGTGCGAATGTTCTATTTAACGGTTTTCCAATTTATTGGTGTAACGAAACGTGCGTGATGCTAACAATGTTTGTGTTTTAATGGGAAATCGATGGCTCCACCAAATTCGTTTGTACGTGAGGACGAATTTTCGGCACAAAGGGTGGAAAATACATTTAACGATATTTAATGATGCTGAAGCTTGCAACGTTGGAATGCAACGAAAAATATTTATTTTTATTGATAATTTGTTTAATTGTTAAAATGATCCGAATTTTTCGACCCGATATATTTGTCTGGGGGCAAAATCCGTTTGTTTTATCATCGCAATTCAAATCTGAATAGAAATAATGGGTTTTGGCAAAAAAAAAAAAACATTCGTTGCATTTTAACGATGCAAACTGCAGCGTGATGCGATTTATTGATATTCATAGAAATAATCGCTAATATTTTTCGTAATTCCGTAACGGATGGTCGTAAGAAGAAAAATATTGATATGAGGAAACAAAACTGTACCTAATTTGAGGTGGACGAACTTTCTAGGAAACGTCGGAGATGCGTTCCCGTCGACAACGTAAAAAACGACGTAGTCTCCATATTCGATTTCGTAAATGTTAACATTATTGATGATCTCGTAATCGAAATCAAAATCCATATTGGAGTTCGACGATTTCGCGATTTGACTGGCACTGCATTCCTCGTAAACCGGCATATTGATTCACGCTTTCCGTCGAGCTTGTGCCAAGCAAGCACCACCGCATTAAGGATCGCGAATCGACTGACTCGAAGTCCGAGACTATAAAGGGTCGACACGGCTTCGTCGGTGTTTACATACAATCTGCCAGCCTCGACACTTCTCACACGAAATATTATGATAAGCACGGAAGGTACGATGAAACAATATAACATAAATTATTGGTACGCGTGAAAAATTATTTTTCGAGTGACCGTCTTAGCAATTGATCGATTACACAATCCGGAAATGTATAACCGGCACGATGTACTTTTCTTTCAATTATTTTTACAAATTTTAATTTTTAAATTTTAATTTTTAAATTTTAATTTTTAAATTTTAATGTTTAAATTTTAATTTTTAAATTTCAATTTTCAAAATTTAATTTTCAAATTTTAATTTGTTCAATCTCATTTTTTAAATATAATTTGCACTGGCCGAGATAGGGCCTCGAATTAACTCGAAAAATGGTAGAGACGTCTCGTCGAGTCAACGTCACGTATCGTACTGTAGTGTTACAAATATAAGTACAATGTTTCGCTAACGAGTCCGAGAGCACATGCGATGTGTCAGTATGCGATACGGTCTTTAATCGGCTCGCTAAATAATCCTCGGAGGAATCGTCGCGAGACGTGGCGATAAAAAGAAGGAGAGCTCGGATTGAAATGGACCGGAGGCGAGAGTCACGTTCGTGTAACGCGAGAGTTTCGATATCAAGTCAACAATTAATTATGGTTCACTACACTTATACGCGTTAATAGGTACGAAATGGTTTGGAATGAGACCCGAGACGACAGGAGTTATAAGAAAGTTTACAAAGAATGTCCCATACAATTGTATAACAAAACTGCGTCAGTCAGTAAACACTTGGTAACCGTTAGGGTGATAATCATTGAGATTCAATCGTGACAGATCAGAGATCGTAATTTACGTTCATTATTTTACAAATTTTAATATATAATATAAAGTTTTTCGTGAACAAGAGTCAATTTTATTTACACTGAGAAAACGATTTATTTAATAATGTTAAAAACGAAGGAAAAAACTTTCTGCATGATTTTATTTGTTTTACCAGGATTTGTTAACTATTAACAAACGTAAACTTGGATACGAAGAAGTGAATGTTTTTCAACGGTTAATGAATCATTTATTTGAGCCTCTCGCAAGTGTCTGGAATAATTATTTGTTAATATAAACGAATGAATCATTTGATAAAACGTAACCTTTTCTCGATAGCAAATAAATTTGATAACCATAAACGTCTACTGAGTTGAAGGAAATAAAAGCGATCGAACAAATCATTATCTTCTAGAAAATGCTCAGCCTATGAAATTTGATCGTGATAACAAAGATATTTTTTGATCATTGAAAAATTTTGTAACAGTTAATGAATTTTTGAGTAAAAGTATCAACTAAATATATTTCTTCATTATAAACGAATTGTGTTCTCAGTGTAATCAATTGGGTATGACAACGCGCGATCGACTGCTTCTAATTACAGATAAATGAATTCATCGAAGGTCTTGATGCTCCGGCTCACTCAAACGTTTCTTTATCACTGTTTCGTCGAAAGTAAAAGTGGAACAAATTCAATTGAGATTAAAGGTGCCGAAGTATTCGAGGAATCGTCGAGAATTGAATTTTTCTTATCTATCGCCAATAAAAGCCGTGGCAATAAATTCGCCCGCCTTTTTTTTCGCAGCCAATTTTTCATCTTTTTCGCAAATAACATCGAATGCAAAAACTCGACTCGAATTGCCTTGGGATTCGGGTTTCGCGTCAACTGGAATGATGCCGGAAGTGCAAACAAACTTTGACAAGGATAATAGTAACAGCAATTATCACTCGTTGGTGTGCTGGGAAAAAGTCTCGTGCGACGCGGTAAACGTCATCGTAAGAGTGTCAATAACTGACCCCTGTGTCACACTGTCTCCCAAAACTCCCCTTGAAACTGTCGCTGTAATAAATCGACTATCAAGTCTCTTGTCCCAGATGAATAATCTTTCCAATGACTCATGAATATGGTCAACGCTGAAATATTATGTTCCGCAACAATAAATTGATCAATCTTCAGCCTTAGAATCCAAACAACAATATTTTTTTTTAGAAGAGAACATTTTTTTTTTTGTTTTTTTCTTGAGCAGAGCTCGTAATTATTTAGCCACATTTGGTCTGGACAATAAAACGATCCTCTCTAGCGACCCAAAAACAAAATAGACACACAAAATTGCCATATTTTTTAAAAATCAATAGATAATCCATAGGAAAAACATTTTTCGTTGAATCTCAACGTTGCAAGCTCCAGAATCATCATTCTACTGAAAATGAAGTTTTGTCAAAAAAAGTCAACATTTCGTTGCATACGGTGGACTAAATATTTTTTGTTAATTTCAAAATTTTCGTTATTTTGACAACATTTTTCATTTCTAACGAGACCGTTAGCAAAATTAACGATTGTGGTGACAAATATTTAATTCCGTAAGAAACTTTCTGCAATATTTCGCTCTGCAATGGCCAAATTTTTGTTCTTATAAAAAAAAAAAAACGTTTAGTCGAACGTATCCAACAAAATATCGATCTTTTTCAACAAAATTTTCTTTTCAGCGTTCTTCTGACTTTCGCGACGAAATACAATGCAAGATTCATTTTTAAGCGCTCGGACGATCACTCGACCGAGTGGCTTTGGTATGGCACACTGAACATTTACGAAAATAAACACTTTTTCTAAAGGAACTCGACAGCCAATTTACCATTTTCACGAGCACACACATACACTACAAACTGGCGACGGTGTAATTGTCGCCGCAAGGCATTGGACAGTTCCTGAGTCTAGACGACGGGACGCCAGAACTGGGAGACCTTGTTGACGGTTGTTTAAACTTTGAACAACAATTCTTTCCCTTTCACTGCTCGAGCCTGACGCGAAACACTCGGTTTGACGAGTTGTCAACGACTAGGAAAACGAGACTCCGATTTCGTGTTGTTACTAGTGAAACTCTCGTACAATGTGTTAGACGAGTTTATCGCTGATACGCGGTACTGACCGTCGCGGCCATATTGAAATTACGTCATGGTAAGATCACATCGGGTAATTGTTTGAAGTGGGAAAAAAAGAACCTGCGGTGTCGCTTCGACGCATTTAGACGGCGCGGTGATAACTCGAAACACACAACCCATCGACAAAAGCTAAAGGAGTTTCGTTCTCACGTTTTTTTTTCATTTTTCCACACTTCTTTGCCGACAGAGCTCGCAATGCCGAGACACGAATCGTGCTTATCCATTCAGAGAGAAATCTTTAACGCTCTAGCGAAAGAAAAGTTGATGGAAAACATAAAAAGTAATGAAACTCGAGAACCCGTAGACACCACACTTCCTTTGAGGTCACTCACACCACACTGGTGCAAATTTTTACTTCGATTTTTCAAAACGCTGTATTTCTTCGACGAATGCATGAAATTAATTTTGAAACCATACTTTTTAGGGGTAAAATATCCTGAGTAATCGATTGCCATGATTTTGAAAATTCAAAAATGGAATTTTGTTGTCGAAAAATGGCCAAATTATCGAACAGAATTTTGAAAACTTGTTACACTTGAAATATCAATAATTCAAGAGAAAATCTGTGTATTCCGAATCGATTATTTACTCTCCAAGTTTCCGTCCGTTAATACCGAGACCGGCGGATTTTCATTATCCAGTGAATGCAACTCATTAAATAATTCACGACGGCATTACAAAAAAACTCAATGAAAATCCGAATTGCGGGAATGAAAATGCATTTTTTATTTTTTTTATTTTCTTCAAGCATTTTGCATTAACGTGTCAACGAACAACGTGTTTTCGTTATTACTGTACTACTCGTTGGTGCCAAATAAAAAAATTTGATTCAATGCCTCAGCGAATATCGCGTGCGATGGAGAAAATGGTGAAAAAAATAATTCACGTTCGTTCAACCGTTATAACCACGGACCACTAGGTTCGAGGTTTTATCGTTTTTAGTCCCGAAAATACACGCAATCATATCTCCCTATGAAATAGATAGAATTGGTTTGATTACGTAGAGAAAACGGAGAGCGATTGGGAGAGCAAGTCAAAGAGGTGCACAGCGAGCTACCGAGCGTCAAGAGATGCACGGTAGAATGACATCCGGAATATAGGTCAGATGCACGTGTTTGACCTCGCTCGAGCGAGGTTTGCCTCTGTGCTTACATCCCCCCAATAGTACATACATAAAGGGAAACATTCATCGCACTCTAATGACAAATCAGTATCCATTAAAATCTTCCAAATGCTGTGACACTTCCATCGGTCAGATTTAGGTATGATCGATAATCATTGTCGATTTTCCCAGATCTCGTACACTGAGAAAACCGTTTATTTATAATAAAAAAATATATTTCGTTGGTACTTTAACTCAAACATTCATTAACTGTTACTAATTTTGTTAATGGTCAAAAAATATCATTGTTATCACGATCAAATTTCATAAGCATAGAATTTCCTTCAAGATAATCGATCGCTTTCATTTCCCTCAACTCGGTAGATGTTTGTGGTCATCAAATTCATTTGCTATCGAGAAAGGTTACGTTTCATGAAATTATTCATTCATTAACTATTAACAAATGTTTATTTCAGACAATTGCGAAGGGCTCGAATAAATGATTCATTAACTGTTAAAAATCATTTATTTCGTCGTATCCAACTTTACATTTGTTAGTAGTTAACAAATCCTGGTATATATATAAATAAATCACCATGTTGGAGTTTGCAACGTTGGAATGCAAAGAAATTCTTGTTTCTTTAGAGCAGGAGCTCGTGATTCTTATCCAATATTTGGTCAGGACGATAAAACGATCTTTTTTACGATCAAAATACAAAATTGGTACAAAAATTTTCGCAATTTTTCAAATTGAACAAAACAATTAATACAAAAATGAATTTTTCGTTGGACCCCAACGTTGCTAACTTCAATGTCATAATAAATCGTTTCCTCAATAAATAGCGTGAACGGTTCATCAAGCTCATTCTTCTACAGGGTCAATGCATAATCCCGAATATCGAATACTATTTTTTTCGGGGTTTTTCGTGTTTTTTGCTATTTAGAGAGTCAAGTCCGTCGGCTACAAAGAATTTGTTGAAAAAGAGAATTTCGAGGAGCGGAGAATTCTTCGATTTAATAAAAAACATTGACTAATTTTTCGCCGACCTTCTGCGCGATCAAAAACACAATAGAATCGGCCTTTCTGGTAAGATTAAAGCGGCGAGACCTCTCGAGGGAGATTCGGGTCGGAGCACGCGAAGAAAATTCACATTCGAAGTTAAAGAGCGAGAGAGAAACGTTCGATCTTAGCGAACGGCGAAGAGGCCTTTCCATTAAGAATCGAGGCCACTAGCATGCGCCGGAAGTCAAGCTGCGCTTTTCGGAGTTTGCCGAAGTTTGTAAACTCCTTCGTTTGGCGGACCTTCTGGAAGTCGCTCGTAGCAGGAGAGAGAGAGAGAAAGAGAGACGGAGAGGGAAGGCTATGCCAAAGCTCAGCGAACACAGGACTTTACAGAGCCAAAGGGCTTGAAACTTGATTCCAGCACAGTGAGAAAAGCCTCAGGGGCTCCTCAAATTGGAAAGTGGGATGACAAGAAATACGCACCAGTGTGGAACTTAATATCCGCCATGGGCACAGGACGAGGCTATAACGGAAAGGTCCCCCTTACGTTGTCTCGTAAAACTTGAACGACCCGATTTATCATCATTTTTTCTCCCTATTACTTTTTATTCCCACGTTATTATTTTTTTACGAACGAAAATATTGAGACCGCCCGATATCTCCGAAAAAATAAATCTCACAACGATTCAAGCGTCGATAACAATGGAATCACCAAAAGTATTTTTTCAAAGTTATTTTTTACAAAAATAAATTTTCATGAAAAATCACTAATTTTTTTTCTCTGATTTACAGAGCACCAAAGATTGATAACTGGGTAATAAGTTTACGGAGTCAAGGCTACAACCAGAGAGCTTCGCTATGATCAATATGTAATGAATGAAAAGTGATGTCTCCGAACGCGAGAATTTTCAACGAAGGAGAGAAACGTTCTCGAAGAGTTTCCAGGATGACACATTGACGCAGCGAGACGCGAACTGTCGGAAACGACACACATTTGTTTGGCTTTGAAAAAAGTAAGTCAACGAGATTCAGGCGCTCAGAATGCTCGTCTCTTGCTCACTGGCTAGGGAGAATCGTATCGTCTCGTAGAGTTCGTTTATACCTCATCCTTTAAAATGGTTCATAAAAGAAACGAGATTTTAGATAAAAAAAAAATCTTTCCGTAAATTCGTGTGAATTTTTTTCAAAACAATTTGTAAATTTCTATTTTCATTCCAATTGTGTAATGTTGACCACTTTTTTAGACAGTAAAGACGAAGTACAAACTCATTCGTTTTCAAAATTTGCAGGAATTCATGTGGTTGGGCGATTTTTCAAAAATCTCATGCTTTCGTAAAATTCGAAAAATCATAAATTTTAAACCCTTCGATCGATATTTCCCAAATTCAATACCAACCTTCCTATTATGATATTCTATTCATAGAACAAAAACTAACAATAAATCTGATAATTTGCGGAAATCGGAGCGTCCACACGCTTTTTTTTTGAAAATTTCAAAATTCTGTACAGTTCGTATTTTTCTAGTGATTTCGACAAAATTCGTAAAGAATGAAGAGTTCGTGTGGCTTAACATCTGTGCAAAACGGGAGTCCTGTAGCTCAAACTGTTCTCGAGTTATAAGCGTTTGAATTTTACAGTGCCAGAACACACACAGACACAAATCCGGGCAATTTTTTTGAGATATGATTTTTCGATGTTTTGGAAAATTTTAAGCACACTGACGTTGAAATCTGGAAAAAAATTCCCCGTCACATAGCTTCCTCTAATGAGGAAGCAAAAATATTCGAATGTTATTCTGAATTCTGAATATTTTTTTGATTTCTTATTCCTGGTTAATAAAAATCTCAATTCTGTAGTTCAAATTTTCTCTGGAAGACTTACCTTTGGATAATTTGTCGACCGATTCGAAGCGGCTCTCGACTTTGCTTCGGAGCGAGTCCAGATCGTAGGGCATCGTGAATCCATGATCGACGCTGCGGCTTTTACTCCTATTGAGAAAAAAAAGACAAAAAATCGTCGTGTTAATAATTTCGAAGATTTGGAGCTAGTGGAAATTTGTCGTTTATAAATGAAATTGTCGTATGTTCGAGATAAAATATTCGCGACGTCAAAAATCGATATGGAATGGGAATATTTGACGAAAAGTCTCGTTACAGATGTAAACGAATTCGAGCTGCGGAGGTATACGAGGATCGATAAGTGCAATCAAAATGTATCTAAAAAAAAATGTTCAGAAAAAAAAACTTCGGAGCATAGCAAAGTGTCGTAAAATAAAAAATGCAAAAGCAAACGTGCTGAACGTACCTGAAGAATCCGGGAGCTGCAAGATTCTCAGTGGATCTTGTTCGCGTAACGTCTTGTTGGGACATCCGTCGTGACCTTATGGTTGCAACGATCAAACCACGGAACAAAAAAGAAACAGAAAAATGCAAAATAATAATTCATGCTAGCAGGCAAAAAATAGAATAAAAATACAACTAAATCAAAGAACAATTCGTAAATCAAACAAAATATACCAAATAAATTGCAAACAAAAAAAAAACGATCTCCATGCAACTCGATCAAAATGATAAAAATCTTATATTATTTCGTGCGGGCAAACTGCCAAATAAAATGTCATGCTCTATCCTTCATATTTCACTTCCGAGTTGTCAAACAAAAATACATTTTTCCCATCCCAACTATTTCGATTAAACTTTCGATGAATTAAAAAAAAAAAAAATCGTTCCTTAATGATTAATTTTCGTCCAGTTGTGATCGAGCTTCTGAGAGCCCCTCACAGAACAACGTTCCTGCACATCATATATATTCAAATTGACTGCCTCTATATCCATATTTATACACGTAGGTTTGGACTAGTCTCTACGTTCGCTGCAAAGTTTCATGCATACGAATGTCCAATTTCGCAGTAATTCACTCGTGGCCAGAGTCTTATATCCAACACTCTGGCGAGGTTCCGATCACGTTCGAGTTATCGGGCACTGTGACAGCCTTAAGTGGATATTCAGAAAATTTAGTTAAATGTTGAAAAAATATCGAGGGAAATAAAATTCTTTCGATCTGCATGGAGCCATTAAGGAACACGTGTTTCCTTTTTTTTTACATGTGTCTCGGAATTTGAAGAGTTTTTCACGTTGATTGGCGGAACATTTTGGGCTCGCATTGTAAACAAAACAAAATAAAAACTCAGAAATAATTAAATGCAAAGAACAATGGATGGAAAAATTGAGAAATGCAACTGCTTTGAGTAGCTGGTGAAATTATTATTCGAGGCACGCACTCGGGGCACGTGTGAGTGGCCGCGGAGAGGGGCGACAAAAACGCGGCACACTGGGGCGTGAAACGCGTTTGTTCCCTCGCTATTTTCCGAAACCGAAGTGCACGCGAGTTGGCTAAGAACCGTGCGCTGCTCAGGGGACCGAAACGAATGCGTACCACTCCAACAAATGAGGAAGCATAAATCTTAAATTTTACACCGCAGCTCCAAAGTGCTCTTTCCCTTTTTTTTTTGCAAAACGACTTTTCGTGCGATTTTTTTTTCCACCATGCGTGGAAACGCATTTGCACAATGCGTAAGGCCACAATTGAATTCAAAACATTAAGCCGGTGGAAAAATTCGGCCGATGTTTCGTCATGAGAATAAATAAATAATAATATTTTACGATACCTCAGAAAACGGAGTCTCGTTAAAAATCACAACAATCTCAAAATACGCGAGTCATCTTTTCTCAAAAACTCGAGTTTTTCGATATTTTCTTGGGTCACATACAAAAAATAAAAAATGAATTGAATTTTAAAAAAATAATTGAAAACAATTGAATTGAACAAAAACTTCAAAATAAAATTAGAAAATAAGTTTTTTTTGTTTTAAATTGAAAAAATTGAAAAAATGAAAAATAAAAGAAAACAATAAGAAATACAGGGCAAGAAAAAATGGGAAATGGGGCAAGTGCTCTCGACGCAGGTGCACTTTTCCGTGCCAAAAACTTGTCGGCAGTTTATAATAGTTTCTTATTCAGTGGCGTGGACTGATACTCGAGAGTTTCTGCGGTTCACCTGTTGAAATCGATCTAAAAATCGGCAAAAACATCGGACTGGACGCATGTTGACTCGTATATAGAGAAAAAAGACTGTCTGTCATTCCGACTCAAAATACACTCTCTAAACATATATACATTGCCTTCGCCACCTGTATATCACGAGAATGAAATATTGTTTTGGCAGCGTGCCGTCTCCAACGTAATGCATATCTTTCGAGTTCCCATTTCGTCGATTCTTTTCGCGAGTAAAGTAAAGTTATTCTCAATTCGGGACAAAAATCAAAATTTAAATTTTCAAATTTTCGCGTAATTCAATTCAAACGAAAACAACGCAATTTTGTTGGAAAAGATCGATATTTTGTTGGATACGTTCGACTAAACGTTTTTTTTTTTAAATGACAAAAATTTTGTCATTGCAGCGCGAAATATTGAAGAACGTTTCTTCCGGAAGTAAATCATTGTTATGCCCAATCGTGAATTAAGCTGGAATTTCATTAGAAATAAAAAATATTGTCAAAATAACAGAAATTTCGAAATTTTTAATAAAAAAATGATAAATAAATATTTAGTTGACCGTTTTTAACAAAATATCGACGTTTTTTGACAAAATTTCATTTTCAGTGCGTTTTCCGCAATAATCATGAAACTGCGGAAAGCGCGATAAAATGGCAGATCCGTACAGCATGAATGCGCTTTAAATAAAACGCATCGAGCACGAACTGCATAAGCAGAATTTTGATATGTTTTCGTGTTGTGTCAGAAAGCCAATTCCAATGCGGCAGTCCACGCGCTCTAGGAAGCTGCATACTGTCTCATTCATATTGCACGAATGACCTTACGAATTACTATCCCCGTACATGTTGCGCCACATTCCCGGAACTTTCTGCCACTGATTCCCCGCCTATAGTGAATTTTGGCGTAAAACTATTTTACGAGAAGCACGATGCGCACGGGTTTATATTTGGCAGTGACATTAACAAAGCTCGATATTACGAGCAACGAAGTTTTACAAAAAAGTGCTGAAAACTTTGAGATCGCCGTTTTTATCGGAGTTCATAAATTCTCTTTGGTCAAAGTTTACAAGAAAAAAGCGTTTGATGCGAGAGAAAAAAATTGTGCGAATATTTGGAGCATAAAAACTCAAAATTTTGGAAAAAAAATGCAAAGTCATTTTTTGAGCGGAGAAAGGATACGAGAAAATTTTCGCCGTAGTTGACGTGGCGGGTGGTCCGTAGAACATGTAACTTTTCTACTTACGGTCGGTGAGGTCGCGGAACGTATGACTGGGAAACAGAGAGAGAGAGAGAGTGAGAAAATGGGAATTCACGCAAGTAGTGTTGGCCATTTATGGTCGGACATAACGGCCAGACGGGGCTTCGGTGCGCCTGACAGCGGCGACCCGTCCAGCTTTATACTACATATTGCTCCGTTACGTATACGCCCTTACGTACGGGTCAGCCATTAACATTGACAGAGTTTAAGCTCCGCCGCTGCGGCCGCTGTCGTACATTGCAGGAAAACGAAAGCTTTTCGTATGACCCACTGTAAACATAGAGGCGTTCAAAAGCCTAAAGGTGGAACGTGCACTGAGAAAACAGTTTATTTATACACTGAAAATGAAATTTTGTCAAAAAACGTCGATATTTTGTTGAAATCGGTCAACTACTTTTTTATTTATAAAATTTTAAATTTTTCGTTATTTTGACAATATTTTTTATTTCTAACGAAACTGTCAGCTAAATTTACGATTGGCATGACAATGATTTACTTCCGGAATAAACTTTCTTCAATATTTCGCGCTGCGATGCCAAAATTATTGTCATTTAAAAAAAAACAAACGTTTAGTCGAACGTATCCAATAAAATATCGATCTTTTCCAACAAAATTTTCTTTTCAGTGTATGTACCAGGATTTTTTAACTGCTATTTCAGCTCGTCGTGCTTGTCTGAAATGAACATTGATTAATAGTAAATAAATTAATGATTCGATAAAACGTGACCTTTCGTGATGGCAAATGATGGCCATAAACATCTACTGAGTTAAGGGAAATGAAAGGGATCGAACAAATCATTATCATCAAGGAAATTTTATGCCTATGAAATGTGATCGTCATAACAAAGATATTTTTTGGCCATTAACAAATTTTGTAATAGTTGAATGTTTAAGTACCGACTAAATATATTTCTTCATTTTAAACAAACTGTTTTTTCAGTGTGCCTTGCGTTTAAACGTGCAAAAATATTTGAATAAGTTCACAAAAGCTTACAGGGGCAACCGTACCCTTGATAAGCAGAAATAAATCAAGTAGCTTTGGGGTAAAGAGAATGGATTATTTGTTTGCACAGTAACGAGAACGAATTTCGATACAATTCTCTGGCTCCACATGCCTAATACTAATTTGAAATTGCTCGACCAAGCGATTACGGTATCCGCGGTAGCGACGACGATGCTAGTGTATATACGTGCTGAACGAGTGGACCACGCAGCAAATATTTGTACACTAGGCCAGCTTGTTACCGAGTATATTATGCGAATTTTCGTAACTCCTATGGGAATAGAGAGAGCCTCTAATACGCTGACTGCTAATTATTTCAAATTATGATACAAGTTACGGAGTGTGGCGTGATGAACCATAAGTATGGATCCTAGTAGATTCGAGTCCTTTCGTTAGAGCTGCAGAATGCTTTTCGTCAATTATGGAATTCGATTTACAGCAACGAAAACGCGAGAATTCGTTACAGAGTTTCCAGTAATTTTGTATTCGGAAAAATGACTCGTCAACGAGACTGAATTGATGCGATGAATTAACGTTGTTAACCCGTAGACACCATATTCCCTTTGAGGTCAAGCATTCACCACACTTATGCAAATTTCCACTCCGTCTTTTCAAACCTTTGTGTTTCTTCGATGAATGCATGAAATTAATCTTGAAACCATACTTTATAGGGGTAAAATGTCCTGAGTAATCGATTGCAATGATTTTGAAAATTAAAGAATGAAATTTTATTATCGAAAAATGGCCAAATTGACGAAGCGAATTTTGAAAACCTGTCACACTTAAAATTTTCGTGGGTGCAAATTTTCACCAGTGTGGTGTCTACAGGTTAACCCAGACACGTATAAAACGGGATATGAAGACAAGAGAACTGCGATTGAGGTGCCAAAAGAGGAAGGATAAGAAAACGATAGACGAGTGTGTACAAAGGAGTCTTGAAAAGTAACGAGTTATTGCAACTGTTACGGTGGCGTTGTGATAATTATTTCAAAGGTGGTTACACCGAACGTTCCCACTTCGGTGAGCCTCGGTGTACGTCGAAACTGGCTCCGTTACACCATACCCTCAGTGTCTCCTACACCAAGTATTACGTTATATACGAAAGTCACAGGATTTAGTTGTTGCCCCATGGGATATTATAAAATTCGAGTCACGTTAAAACGGAGACTACCGAGAGACATTCGATGAGCCTGTGTCGTTCTTCACGTTCGACCTGCTTATACTTCGTTCCGTTTATAGGTGAATGTGCACTCTACTTTTTTTTCCGTAAACGTGAAAACACTGAGAGATTCAGTGGTAAAAAAAAAAAACAAAAAACAAAAAACAAAAACGAAACAGTGAATTCGCGATTGACCGGGCATTTTTTTTTTCTCTTTTTGATTTTCTCAGTTTGATTGATCCAGGTTTTTCTTCGAAAATACTCATCGTATGATAAAATTTCTTTTTGTTTCATCGGTTACCCAAATCCGACACGACCATGAGCAGTTCATGAGAAAAAAAATCAAAAAAATGATTCCTCGACACGCTGAATTTCTATGCAAATGAATTCACTAGGGATTCCACAAAATAGCTTCGGAAATTTCAATAAAAACCGGTCCAAGATTTGATCGATTCGTAGTCTTCCCTTGGCTCGAGGCCCTCGCCAATTTGGACGGAATGCAAATACATGTGTATAAAAAAAATTCCTTATAGCAATGGGCGTGGTCGTGTCAAATTTATAAAAATAATACTTTTCCCTCATGAATACCGAAAAACGATAGAAATCTTGAGCTAACGGAATATTTTCTACAGTTCATCGATTTTTCATGATTTTTATGACGGCGGAGTCGATTACTTCCGTGTTGGAAGGAAATTTACCGTGAAATTAACAATACCATTCAACATTTTGCCACTTAAACATTCTATCAATTTGAAAATTGACTCGTAAAATAATTCACTCGAAAATAACTCTTTCCACACGAAGAAAACAATTTATTTATATATACTAGGATTTGTTAACTGCCAACAAATGTAAAAAATTGGATACGGCGAAATAAATGTTTTGCAACAGTTAATCAATCATTCGTTTGTTGCAGGCTCTCGATTGCCTGGAATAAACATTTGTTAATAGTTGATAAATGAATAATTTGATAAAACGTTACCTTTCTTGATAGCAAATGAATTTGATGAACACAAACATCTATTGAGTTAAGGGAAATAAAATCGATCATACAAATCATTATCTTCAAGGAAATGCTATGCCTATGAAATTTGATCGTGATAACGAAGATATTTTTTAACCATTAACAAATTTAGTCGCAGTCAATGAATGTTTGTGTAAAAGTACGAACTAAATATATATTTTTTAATTATAAATAAACTGTTTTCTCAGTGCAGAGTTAATTACGACGGTAATTCGTTGACCACTGGCAGAGATGAAAATATAGAGAAACGTTGACGTTCTTTCTGACACGTCAATACAATTTTCGTGGCCTTGGACGAGCTCTGGCTCAAATGAATACCTGCGGCGATCAGATATAAGTGGAAGTGGTGTTAGAATGCCATTGATTTCGATGGGAACAGAGAGAAAGGATTCTGTGCAGAATGCGTGGCATGATTCACGTACGCGTCTCTGATTCCAACATGTGGTCTCCGGTTAGGACGTGTGAAGCGAAGCTTCCAAACGTTTCGAGAGTTTTCGTGGAACATTGGAGGTCCGCAAAGTGAGGTTATCCAATGGCAACCATTATAACACGGCCGGCTATGGGTTTGCCGCAAAGTTGGTTTGTCCATGATCGACGTAACGTTTTGCTGAGCGATCGGGAGAGATGGAGATCGAATAAATACAAACATACGTATCGAAGCAAATGGTTATTGAGTTAGTCCACTTTGTTTACCGATAATGGAGACCACGTTGTTCTAAGCTTCTGTATTAAATCAAGAAACACGCTCTTGTTGACTTTTCCCGGGAGTTTATCAAAAGTATAAACACCTCAATGGGTTACTCATTTTTCTTTAAAATTTTCAGGCGCCGAGAGCATTGTTTTCTTTGAGGAATGTGCTAATTACTTGGGTTAGAGATAAGTGAAATTTGATGTAACGTTTCGTATGCCTGAGGCGAGTATCAAGTTGGTCCGAGGATGTAGAGTTTGCGAACAATATACTAATGGTAATAACGCTGGCTCAGCTCGTGCAGTGCTATAGTTTATTATGCGTACGAGAAATATCTTAATGACTGGCTGTTCCCGCGGCGTCACTCGGGATAGGAAATATGATAATTGAGTGTTTCTCCCTCGAAGAGTTATGTACATAAAAAACATAAAACATGACGGAACCCTAAAAAAGGAATAGTTGAAATTTTGAATATTGATAAAATGGCGGCTCTTTAAAGACGAAATTTCAATTTTCGACCAATTTTTTTTTCATTTAATGGTTCAATAAAAATAGAAAGAATTTCCTTTAAAAAAAAAAAACAAAGAGATTTGGTTAGTGGATAGATTAATCCTGGTATTCATCGAAGCAATAAGATTTACGAAAATTATTTATATTTTTATTGAACCATCAAATGATGAAAAACATTGGTTGAAAATTGAAATATCGTCTTTGAGGAGCCGCCTTTTTATCAAATTTCAAAGTTCCAACTATTTCTTCGATGCATACCTGCATTTATCTATCCACTTAACAAATCTCCCGGATTTTTTTATTTCAGCCGATCCGAAGCGGAGATTTCTTGCTCACCACAAAATGCCTTGTTGTTAGAGGACCTACAGGAGATCAACGACAGGAGCTATGTAGAGCTATATTTTTCAAAATAAAAAATGGCGATGGAGCGTTGAAAGATGACACCACATAATTCGTAAAAAAACAAAGTTTTTTTTGGCCTTCCAACTAAAAATCAGTGAAACGCAATGCTGTATTAAAGCTTGGTATGTACGCAGAGATCGTATGCGAACTCCTCCGCTTATGCTTATTCATTAAAAGGAACAACTTAAAAAAAGCTGACACATTTGCAGGAGGCTGTGCAGATTGGTACATTAATAGGAGGAATGTCTGTATTCAGAGAGATGTTAAGACATCTGTCAAGCTAAAATAGAGTAAAGACCTCTTTGAGTAATCCGGGATGCGAGCGGCATACTTGCAAAAAATTCATATCAACTTTTAAAGGGTTGGCAGAACTTGGAACGTTATGGAAGTCAAAAAAAAAAACATAAAAAAATAAGCGAATATCTCGTTGCTGGAAAGTTAACGAGTTGCGCGTCGGAAAAGCTCCCTCTACCCTCTCGTCTTTTTTTAAATGCTTGTAACCCGTCTCGCAGTAGATTCACTCGCGTTAGCAACCTTTACTATTCCTTTAATTTCACCTCGACGTGTACACGTCGCGAGTCTAACGAGCAACCAACCAGTCAGGTATATACTTTAAAAATTCATTCAATTACAAAAAACCGAATGTTTATTTTTCTTTTAACGAGTTCGCCTCTGCACTACGTTCGGATAAGATGAGATCGATTTTTTTTCCCAATCAGGGTGAAAGCATTGGGGCCTTCGTTAGACAACATTGATGCAAAGAATCTTAAAAAATCATCGATAAATTGCATAAATCGTTAAACTTTCGATAAAATCAATCGATTATTATGTTAATTGAGATTCTTGTTTGTAAAGAACGTTTACGTCAAGTTGGGCTTGATCTTTTCTCGAAGAGTCGTCGTGATCGCATTTTTGAGAGCAAGAAACTGAACGCGGTTTCGTTGTCCACATGTGTGTCTGTGCACTATACAAACATACATCTATTGAAGTTAACGATCCGGTTCAAGTTGGCGAAATGGGAATTCTCCGAGTCTCCTCGAGGTTTTGCTCTCTCGACGAGGGAACGTTGATCTTTTGGTTCGTCGGGTCTCGAGTTTTATTTTGGTGCAACGCGCAACAAGTAGCTCTAACGACATGGACCTTCGTTCACGTGAACTTTGGATTAATTATTCGATCGTGAAATAGGGAGCAGGGAATTTCGTCACAATCGCGAGAAATTCGGTTTCCTGCATGATTTTCGTTTTTTATGTCAACGAAATATTACAAAACTAAAAAAAAATAAAAAATAAAATGGAATAAAATATTTAAAAAATAGAAAAAATAAAAAATTAAAATAAACTATTTAAAAAATAAAATAAATAAAAAACTAAAATGAAATATTTAAAAATATAAAAAAAAAAAATAAAAAAATAAATAAACTGATTAATTAAAAGAAAAAATGAAAAAATTGTAAGTACTAAGCCACGCGGTCGACTGGCCCAAGAGTTATTCGTATGTATGAAAATTATTGTGAGATTAAAAAAAAAGGTGGCTCGCTCAATGAGATGCGATGGCGACTTCTCAAGTTCCGCGAGAGTAGATTTCCTGACTAACGTACCGACACGTCTCTCGCCTAATTCGCTACCTTGATGAGCCCCGTGGGCTCGTGCGCGCGAGCAGGCGGAGACCTTGGCTCGATGTCAATGTCCAACTGCCTCAAATGATTTTTCGGGTCCAGTCCGACAATGAACGACGATCGCGGATTAAATAAAACATTCTACTTTC
>JAPYYS010001602.1:0-17634 GCA_030522525.1 Campopleginae sp. 14b
GTTTATCATCAACGGGAGTAGGAAAAAATGATAATTTCATTGAAAATGAATGAACGAAAAAGCAGAAGGTAAATAAATCAAACGAAGGATCGTAACAATGTATGCTTTTATTAAAAATATCAACTTGAACCTTTCGCTAACGTCATGATGATTCAAGGGTTCATTTCAATACATGAAAAGTAACGTGGATGGTAGAAATTTAATCCAGCGAGTGTGGAAATAAACTCAGAACAAACAAAGAAAAATAGAATAATACCACAACGAAGACGAACGGAAGATGGAGAAAAAAACTCGTTACAATTTTTTCGTGTCTTTCGCATCTCCAACGTACTAAATAACGGCCTTGATCGATTCGTCGTCGACAATTATACGGACAATTGTCCTCGCAAGCTCGAATTCAAATTGATTACAAAAAAAGAAAAAAACAAGACATTCGATATCGATGAATGGTTGCTCGTGCGTTTTTTGGCAAACGTGTGATACCGGATGCATCGAGCGCATCCGAATAGTCTCCCTCGAGGACAAACAGTATTTCGCAATTATTGAGAAAAGAGAAAAAAATAATAATCGTAACGATGGAACAAAGTCGAGTCATTGAGCAGCACTTTGATGATTCACCAGAGTTTTCTTTTTCTTTTAGCATTTCTTTCTCTCTCCTTTCTCCGTCCAGGCGCACTTTTGTACAACGTGAAAAAAAAAAAAAAAAAAACAAAACCAGCAAGTAAAAAAAACAAAAGCAAAAACAAAAAAAAAAAAAAACAAAGTCACTGGCACTCGCGCGGAGGATTCCCTCCGCTCGTTCGACGAGCGATCCCGAATCGCGTAACGTTCATGGCTTTCACCGTTGCTCGAAGCGAGATTCTCGTATATAGCAAAAATAAATAAATAAAAGAATAAACAAATAGTATATTATCACTGCTCGGAGAGTTTTCGCAATCACCCACGGTTATTTCTATTATTCTCGAGTCCGGGCCGTTCAATCACCCACGATTATCCGAAATCCGCCCGAATAATGCATGAAAGACCGGCGAACGATATTGTTCTTTTACTCTCTTCTTCCTCCTTCTCCTCTTCCTCTTCCTCTTTGCTCTCATCTTCCTCCTTTTCTTCTTCCTTTTTTCTTCGCTCAACGTCTCGCGTTTCGCGCTCTTGCTCCTGTTGTCTGATGCCGGCCGCCGCCTCGACCAACAGATAAAGGTACTTGAATTTCTCCTTGTCCTCCTCCGGAGGAGACGGCGGTGATGTTTCCTCGTCATGACGACTAGGATCGTCGTTGAGCGTACTGGAGACCTCTGTCTCCTGTTGTACCTCCGAGGCCGAAGTCAAATGTTGTCGCGGTGCGCTCCAGTATGCCGTCTCGCTGACCATCGACTCGTCTTCATCCCTGAGCAAAGATAATGGCACAACATTTTTTTTAGAATTTCATGATTTTTACTTTTCCGAGTCGAGAATTCGAGATTGTGGAAAACAATTTCTTATATCTCAATAAAACGGGCGTGCCCGAGACGTCGAGCGCGCTGGTCCGTTGTGAAAATGTGATAAAAATTGATGACGCGGTATGGCCCGATACGCCATCGTGAATAAATAGTTATGGCGCTCTAATCTCGAGAACGCCGAGCGTTTTTCTTTTTCTCTAATTTTATATATTTTATCTTTACTATATTTCGAAACTCTTGAAAAAATTTTTTACGACTTTAATATGAACGCATTGATTTTCATGATTCTCAAGTTCGCAACGTTGGAATGCAACGAAAAATATTAATTTTCATCAATAATTTGTACAATTTTTTTAGTTATTTTTTGAGCCGATATATTTTTCTCGGGCAAAAAGTCGATCGTTTTGTAATCGCAATTTAATTTTGAACATAAATAATGGATTTTGTTAAATAAAAAAAACCAATTTCGTTGCATTACAACGATCCAAACTTCAACGTCATTTGATTTTCCTCAAAAAAGGTTTATCTCATAGTGTCTGGAGCGAGTTGATCGTAATTCACAACACCTTGAGATTGTCCAAAAGTGATTCTAACGAGAGCATTCTTGGACGAATGAAATTTTCTTAAAAAAAGCACGCATTCTTATTTTCACGCTTCCTTGCCGCAATCGGTAATATTTTAAACGGAAGGAATTGTGAAAAATGTAAACTGCGTGACTATAGAGCGAGAAAAGGAAGCAATTCTTACCTTCGACGTGCAGGATGTGCGAGAGCATTTCCATAGCTCAATTGATTAGTCTGCTCAACTTTGGTTTCCGCATACGGAGAGACGATGACACTCGGCCATTGAGTAAATGGACGTTCCTCGTCGCTGTGGCAACTGCTGTCGTAATCGCTACAACTGTCTTCGTCGCTTCTGAAAATTTCCAAAAATCCCATTAACCAACGAATGACAAATAAATAAGGTAAAGATGAAAGAAAGGGCGGAGAGAGAAACTCACCGATACTTGAGGATGGCAGCTTCTCCGTAATCGTGATTTCTGCTGCGTTTCGGTGCGCTCATTCCAGCCAAAATCCAATCCTCATTCGTTCTCCGGCTCAGACCGGACGCTTGCTGATGACTTTCACCGGGCATCTTGTTTCCTCGACGAGACATAGTGTACTGAAGCGGGTCGTGTCCTTCTTTCCTTACTATCTCCGGTAAAATCTTACGTCTGGCGTTTATGAACCAGTTGCAGACCTTCCAAACGAAACAGAAAAAACAATTCCACTTTATTATATAATCGCATAAAACACGAAAAGAAAAAAAGAAGAAAAAAAAAAGAACTCTTCACTTTGTGTAGTAGCGCGTCGCGTTTGCGAATTTTCTTCAACTTACTTTTAGAGTTTCTCTATTTGTTGAATATTCCAGAATAACTTTGAAATTGGCCAAGTGATATTTTACTCGAAAAAACAAAAAATACTATTTTCAAGGCAGAAATAGCGAGCAGTTGTCTTTGAGAACCTGAAAGATCGAGTGACCACTGAGACGCCGGTATCGGTGACAGCAGGGTTTAGCTTGTCCAAGGTCGCTACCTGGATATTAAGAGTCGATCTAGGGGGGGGGGGGGGGCGCTCGCTGTCTCTCCCTCTCTCTCTCTCTTCCGCACGGCAGTCTATGCAAAATTTGGCTAATTGCTGTGGAAGGAAGGGTTTTCCCCCAATCAACTCTGTCCCAAACTAATTTGGGGGAAAAATAATTTTCCTCCATTTGTCCTCGAGGGTTGGGATTCGTCGGCTGAATGGAATTGATAGTTTTGCAAAATGTAGATATACCGAGAAATATTGGTTGGTCCCGCGGTCATCAAAAATGAGAAAAAGAAATAAGAATAAATAAGAGGGGATGCATTCCGATAAATGATCCAGGCTCGTACGTAAGAAGAAAATTAAATATTTCAAGTTTGTTGATTCTTTGAAATAATTGAAGCAAAATAATTCCAATTCAATAAATAATCGTATAAATTGATGATTTCATTTTGTCGACGAGCCAATGGTAAAGCGGTGAGAATAAGAGTAAGGCGAATAAAGTGTGAAAATTGAGGCAGTAAATATCGCATATGAGGCACGTTGAAAATTGCACGTAGGCATTCGAGATGCATAGACAGCATTCAAAAAAATTCACGTATTCCATTGAGACGGGGGGTACATCAAAGAGTGTATGATTAGCGCGAACGATAAAGAAAATGAAGGACGGAATAGAGGGACGAAAGTTGGGAGAGGGTCGTGCAAGCGGTTCTCCATCGTCTCGGGATTAAATGGAGGGTGAGACAAATGAATGGTCAATAAAATGGTGGAAATCTCCATACAAAAATTCTCACCTTTAACGAGGGTCAAGAAAGCACATTTGTTAAAATCACATTAGAGCAGTGTCGAGTAACACCGGTTCCTTTAATTTTCCAATATTGTAATAACCAAGAAACATTCGAGTATGGCAACGAGGTGGCGGGTTTTTCTAAAGGGTAATCAGTCGCGTCGGGGCGTAAATCCTCGACGAGCCAGCAAGTTACATTTTTATTTCCGAAGAAAAGAGAGCCCAGGCAGGTCAGATCGATTTCTGCGTGGGATTAGTATGGACGGAATTTACCCGGCATTATTAGCTAATTATTCGTACCCATCGTTACAAATTTTTCCGGCAGACCATATCTTTGGTTTTATTTTATTCTTCCTTGAATGTTGCGCGTGTCCGTGCGTGTGTGCAAATGTTGTGTGGATTTGAAAAAAAAAATGTTGAACCCTTTGTGCGTGTGCGTGGGTACGTGTGTGCGTGTCTTTCGGATATTAAAATTTGTTTTTTTGAATGTGAAAGAAAACAAAATTCGTTATCGCCCCAAAAGAAATGTCGCAACTGCGTGAACCATTGACTAGAGCAGAAAAAAAGCAATTACGAAAATTAATCCACGATCGTGTGAAAATGAGAATCGCTGCTGCCTTGATACAAAAAAAAAGATGTCTCGGGAAATGAGTGCGATGAACTAGTCATGAGTCAAAAAAATGACCAAGAGCTCTCATCATTGTCAGGTGGACTCAGTTTGAACAAGCGAATTGCGAGTCGTCCATTTTTTCTGTTTTTTTTTTCTTCTCACTATCGCGTCGTCTAGCGATATAACAAGCTGCTGGCTACTTGTCCACTAGGCATGACTAGTCGTATACGAGCGTTCACCCTCGTACATTTTTCGTAGCTCATTAGGTCTCCCACAATAAGCTATTCGGTGTCAACTACTCGTATCTTTCTCTCCCTTTCAAGGGCTTCACCGGTGGAAATGAGCGTACTCTCCAGTCACGTATACGTTCACGTAATTCTGACTTTCGGAAAACGTGATGAGAGAAAAGACGAAGCTCATGAAATGTGCTTATGCCGAAAAAACATATCGGCACGAAACTTTTATTGTTAAATATGAACTTTTGATATTTTATCACATTGCGTGATCGATATTCATCATGATTCAGAGTCATCGCTTCTCCAAAGTTCTTGCTCCAAAGTTGCGTCGGCGAAAAAAATGAAAAATACATTTTTTTTCTCGCTTTTATTGAGCTGGAGAAGAGTCGAAAAGTATTGAAACGTTCAGGCAATAACAATGAAACGTCATGTGCCGGAAGTTTGCATCGAGACAATGCCCCACGAAATGAAAGAAAAAAAAATGATTCGTCACTTTGTTTCCGATTTTTCTTTTTTTTATTTGTTTCTTGACCGACGAATGGATTCGTCAAATAAACAAGCGACGAATTTGTATTGAATTTTTTTTTTCTTCCATTTCGTTGCGTTGCGTCGATGCAGGCTCGTGAAACGTCATTCGTACCCGACCGACTGAGTGTTTGTTCGCTTCTTCCATTTATTCATCATCGCACCTCGCAAGAAGAGAGTGTTTGATGATGAAACGAGTCTTGGAAGACAGAATCACTAAATTATGAGATCACATCGTATGTGGCTGGTGAAGCTTACCCTTATTATTATAAAGCACCCCGTCAAATCACTGAGCGACGATCTCTTGCCCTCGAGTGTTTTTATAGCTTCGAAATCTCTGGGTCTTCGGGGTCGCTGAGCGGATAAAAACAGCACGAAATTCGATCTAATTCACTGAACATTAAGTAGCACGTATGAAGATGATGGGAAAAATAGTGCACAACGAGTCATGGATAATCGATTTTTTCCTTGAGGGACCAACCGCATCGCGATGCTCGCTCGATAGAACTTTTGATTCTTTAATTGTCACAAACAATCGTAACATTTTTCAAATAATTCTCGATGATTAAATTACTTGAGGGTTCTGTGTCGCGGTTGCAGATCGTAATTCATTCGATTAAACCAGAAGGCGGTTGTTTTTTTCATGCGGCGTTTCCCTAGGAAAGCTACTGGAAAAGGAACGCGTTGGAGATTTTACAGGATAAGGTAGGAATGGAGTCTGTGGTGGATGCTTTGTATATTATGGAACGTAACAGGGCTGCGAGCCGGTAGTTTTGTTTTTCTCGGTTATACGTACTCATGGGAAGCATCCCTTTACCCCGATGTGCAAGCCTTCTCTGTTTTCTCTTTGGTTTTGCTACTGCCCTGAGACAATAGTTGCACATTCGATAAATCAGCGGATTATGGAAGCGTGGCTTTTGCACGGTCCAGGATAGGTTCACCCCTGAATCGTCTCCAACCCCTGCCCGCTTTACGAGTACACAACACTCCATGTACATTTTTATACTCGACAATGTCTCTCTATCTTTCTCTCCCACCTCCATAATTTCCAGCCCTCCGGATTTAATGAAAACAGCTAATTTTACGAGAAATAAAATCGATTCACAAGGGCCGCGGGGAAGAAGCGGACAAAATTTATTCGCAAGGGTGAGTTTTGCCGCTGCGTTTTTTTTTTTTTTTTTTCGTGTGCGCGCGTTCGTACGCCACGAATTATCGCGTACGCCTTGCTCGGCATACAATCTCACCCCGCCCTCGTCGTATGCTCTTGCCCTAGCCATTAGGAATTTTTTATATCGACACCATTCCCACCCCCATGAACAACCTTCGCGTGCTTCGAGCCAAAGGACGTTTTTTTTTTTTTTTTTTACATTTTTTACAAAGACCCTCTTTCTCTCTCGTAAACGTTACTTATTACAACTGTCTCTATAAATTGTCACGTTTTGTTCCCCGTACATACACTCGCCCATGTTTAAAACGAGCGCCCTTGTCTCTACATCGCTATCTATTCGCTCGCTCGGTTTACATTGTTCTTTTTTTTTTTTTTTTTTACTCTACCCAGCGTCCCCTGAGCACGATAATTTGTATAAATAAATTAAAATCCTACCTTTTCTTCCTTAATATCCCATAATCCCAGCTGCTCAACATTTTTTCTAGTTTCATTTCCAAACGCGCTATAGAGAAATAAATAATCATGCATGGCATGCAAATGGCAATGTTAACGATTTATAAGAAAAAAACATTGGGCCACATTTTTCACTCTGATTCTCTGTAAACTCATGAATTATTATGCTTAACTATTAATCAATGGAAAGTGATGAGTCTGAGCCGGGCTCGTTTTCTCGTAGAGAATTCATTATCTAAATAATTGGGGCCTCCGTAGGCGTAGATCGACGAATATGAAAACAAACTCTTCTTTGACGAAGCCATAATGTTTGCCTTAACTAACTATGCGAGAGCTATAATAATTCCAACGACATACGAGACTAGAGAGAGCGAACGAGGGTTAAGGGGAGAGTGGGAGCTCGTAAATCTCCAACAGACGACACTCGACGTGCCTTCTCGCATAATTTTCGTTCTCATGTAGCTCCGACAAAGTGTCGCAGGTCAGCTCACCGACGCCGTCCTTCTCCACTTGCCTTTATTCACGGATCGTCACTCCAGTTATGAAATCTCTCTTTAATGAGTTCGTTAAAAATTTGTCAAAAAATCGATCGGAAAATCTCGAGTCACATTTTTCATTCTCAGGCTCGATTAGATTCATTATATAATTGTATCGCTCATTACATGATTGAGCAATTTAATTAATGAAACCTGTTGAAAGCAGAAAAATCTTTAGTTCTGTCGAACGATTAATTATTCCGCCTGACAGGCTGAAGTGTTCCTATTGGAAAATTACCATTTTCGTATACGTCACGTCTGTGTAGCTCGCACATCGACTATCTTTTATCCTTAAACTTTAATTAATCACCGGAGTTTTCTCGACTCGATTCATTTTTCTATTATCCATCTGCTGTCAGAATATCTACCGAATGCCTCACCGTGATGCAAGAGAAAACTTGAACCGGTGATGAAGTTACGGATGCCTTCATATTCATTTCATCATTCACCAAGAAAGTCCCAGGTGCACACAATTTTCTTACATAGTTGCGTACCTTCGAGCCTCCTTCACCACCAGGACCACTGCATAAAGTTTGGAAAAAAATTAAATGGGTTTATTGAATCCACTTCCTCTCATTCCTCAACTCTCCACACCCACCGAATGCTCAATTCAATTTTTCAATAAAATGCGCATCATCAATTACGTTGACTAATGGAGTCGTAAATGTGTTAGTTCAAAGTTGCATTCTGCATTGTCATTTTTCACTCGACATTATATCCCCAGACAGAATGTTTGATTTTAATATTCCATTCCATTAAATTACAAACCGGACAAGGTGCAAATCTTACTTTTATATTAATTCACGTTGTAAATGAAAGACTTTTTTGTATTTTATTTCCTCGTGCATTTTAATATGCCACTGAATGGCACAATGTTCAATGTAACTTTTTTAAATAAAACAGATTGACGATGGTAGTGACTTACCTGGCGTAATGAGGAAGCAGGAGAAAGAAAAAATTTCATTTCACGCTCGTATTTAAACTCGACAAGAAAATCCAGCTGTGCGATAATTGTTCAATCATGAGAAATATGTCAGAGAGCACAATGTATTTTTTTCTCGTCTTGAGATCCAGAAGATTATTTGTGTCCACGGAGGTACGGAAATGGCTTTTAAACAACACGTACACCATCCGAGACAAGTTCCTCGATCTGAACTCCCAGGTGGAAGCTTCATAAAGAGTTACAGCAGAAGAAAATATAACTTGAAGATCGAGTATTAGTGCAAATTTCTTTCGTGCTGTGAAACTAAATAAATAAACATCTGTCAACCCTTAACAAGTCCTTTCCAACATCTCATCTCCAAACTCGTCCTTCCCCATCTTTCTCTTTCTCGCTCTCCACGTAAAACTCACTCGTCCAACGATCCGAAGGAAATCGACGTTATTTACAAAGCATTCCGGGTGAAGATGCTCCGCTTCGAGAAACGTCGACTTCCAGTACGTCTCGAGCTTTGTACTATGAAAAAATATAATCCTATACATTCTGACTATAGAGCGACTTTAATTTATAGACGAGATTAAAAGTGCGACCTCCCCTGGATTCGAAAACACTCCAACGACTACTAATTTCATTTCAATTCCCAAAAGTTTTAATCGTGCAGCTGGAACAGAAAAAAGTATACGTATTCGTGCACTCGGGCAGTGCGGAACCAGCGAAGCGGAATCACTTTTATCTTTTTTCTTTGAAAAAAAATAAAAATAAAAAAAACGCTCAATTCACAGTCATTAAAATTAGTCACAATTTTCTCATGTTTTAGAAACAATTGAGAAAGGAACGAGAATAAAAGAGGAAGCAGACTGCGTAATAATAAAAAATTACTCAAATATTATGAGATTTGTAGTCGCTGGAGCTTCTTCTTTCCATTCAAGTCGGTTCACCTTGCATTTAGATGAGTTTTCGAATGGAGTAATATGCAAATCGTAAAAATAGCTGATAAGAAATGGTCGGAAAAATAAAGTTGCTGGCTCGAAGAAATTAATCGCTTATTCATGTTTTCTAACGCAATAAATATGTGCACAATTTAAAATGAAAATTAACATTTTTTCTTGCGACGTTAAATTTTCATTAAATATCCAGAGGCTTTGACACTCTACTTTGGTCGTTGTACTCAATTACTTTCAACTTTCAAAGACAAATTTTGTCAAAGACTCGATCGACAATCATTATAATCGGTCGCCACACTAAAGTTCCGTTGAAAAATGTTGAAATTATGGATTTTTCGTTGAAGGATTCGTAAAATTTTCTTTTACAATACTGCGGGATTTATTCTCCTGCACGGACTCACGATCTAGAGAACGCTAATGATAAATATTAATGAGAAGTCGCAGGACATGAGGTTGGTTAGCAGATCATGGAGGTAAATGGTTCGATTAGCGATACGAAGGGCGTGGGGTCGAGTTAACTATCTTTCACTCGCAGCTCGAGTTTATCACTGTGGCTATAACTATGAGAGGGTCTCACGTTCATTGCATTACGTATTAATCAAGCTGCGTTTCGGTACGTCATAGAGAGAAGGTCAGGGCAAGAGGATGAGTTTGGACGGTGCCGAAAACGACGAAAGCGGATAAATGGTTGGATAGATAGTTGCCATAGAATCTCGTGCTGGGGGCGATTTTGGAAAAGGGGGTGTAGGCAACCCTCTTCGGATGGTTTATAGCTGCGCTATATATTGAAACTTGCGCTTTATCGATCATAGACCTTCGCTCTTGATTACGAAGCGGACGCAAACCCGCGTCACCCTCCGACCAATTCCCTTACCGCGTATAATAATACGCGGTAACAATTTTCGTGCAAGCCTCGAGCGTTTTATTCAAATTCACCGCTGCACGACGATTCTTTGCTGTCGCTGGGACGGAAAAACTTTGCCAACTTTCTTGTCATTCGAATGGATCGCTGTCTATAGAAATTGCCAATAAGAATGACCAACAAACGTTTCCCTTGAATGGACCAACCGCGAGCGAGTCCATTGCTTGTCGACGCCTTACTTCGGAAATTTTCTCGCATCAGAAGAATAGAAATTGCTGGACAGTCTCGACCGCGGATGGTTTCGCATACCGCAATAAATCGGCTCGCGGTTTTGGAAGAGCTCTTACGCACTATATATAGAATATTTATAGTGTTCATGGTATATGTACGTACCACATGGGTTAGCAAGGGAAGGAGAGGCTAGTGTATACGAGAGATTCAGAGAAACTTCGCTGATTAGTGGTATTGTTCCGTAAACGGTGCGAGAGTTCGGCGCATTGTGGCGACCCACGGATAGCCGTTCATTGTCGGACTCCGGGAGGGAAGGGGCAACCCATTGCAATCTGGTTTGGCCAGTCGCGAATCAGGCACCAACGCTCCCAGACTCGAGCTTTCCCATACCTTTAACCTAGTACGCCTACCCCTCTCTCTCTCTCTCTCTCTCTCTCTCTCTCTCTCTCTTCCTATCTACACACATAATATAGTTCATGTGTAGATATATCCTGAGCACATATATATATGAACGCAGTTTGCTCCTAGGTATGACTATCAAAGCGGCAAATTGCGTTTGCGCAACGATATAGGTTCCCATACAGTTTTCTATTAATGTCGCCAGTCGACGACCAATTCACCGTATCAGTTGAACCCTATATACCTTAGTATTCCGATCATATCAGCAACAACTTTATCGTCACGTATTTACAAAGTCCGAGAAGTGAGTTAGGGGCTCGCAAAACAAAGTACGATTGCGATGAACGTGAGCCAGAGCTCGTGGCTCTATATGAACAATTCGTGTTTCCGCTAAATTGATAATGGATTACCTTGATCCGTTTCACGCGTATGGTTTGCAAAAATGTGCAGACCATTTCCATAATCACTCGGATTCCTCGGTAATGATGGAAATATTAAAAAAAGGTGCATGTTCACCAGGGGAACTATTCGATAGCCGAGTTATCTATATTCTATTATAGATAATCGTTAGATTGTTGGCTCGTGTCGTATCGATTGGGCATACGACACGAAGCTACGTGAAAAAGTTTTCTCGCGAAATTCTGTCCGCAAATTCTCTCACTTATGGATTTATTTGTAGCTACGGATATACGTCTGTGTGCGAAGGATTCGCGATATAGCGATAGAAAGATCCGATCGTTGATAGATTGCGGAGCTCCGCTCGCAGCTGATTCACGAGCTCCAAAAGGACTAAACTTTCCTGTCCTCGCCACAAACTCGCCGCTCTCTCGTATATCCATCCTTTGTTGCACACAGGCTAAATTGCAACCGCGAAGCTTTTCCCACCGAGCCTTCTATATGGACACAAAGTGATCTATGATCCCCCTCCTCCCCCTCCTCCCCCTCCTCCTCCTCCTCCTCCTCCTCCTCCTCCTCAATCTTTCAAAGAAACTCCATTTTTTTGTTATCAAATTTCTATAATGGCAGCTGCACTATGTGCACTTTGTAGCGGACCGACGCCACTCTCGCCAAGCGAAAAGGAATAAACACGTTTATCGAGCGTAATATCTCATCATTGGAAAATGCATTTTACTGCATTTTTATAGCCCTATAGAAAAATTCAACGTGTCGCGATGATTCACCTCGTTTTTTCTCCGGTCAATAATGAACTATCGCATTTTCAAAAGAATTCATTCGTCTTCCAGTTTTTTCAGCAGAGGAAATAATTTTCTGGTAACTTGATACGCTCGAAAAGAGATGGCTCAAATCACGAAACGATATGGCTGTCACAATAGTTTCATGATTCTGTGGGAACAATCGGAAACGTGTATACCACGTCTCAGAGATCTGATACCGTTGACGATCCTTCCAAGCTTGTGCAATACGTTTTGAAATCGATCTAAAGAAATATACATAACTATATGACGTATAGGAATTTGACGAAAAAGGAGAAGAAAAATTCACGAGTTGGCGCGAGACATCATTTCGAATCTGTTTTTCAATACGTTTTTTCCCTTCTCTTGAAAGTAGAGAATATGATAAGAATGAGATTTATACGTATTTGCAGAAATATCGCTATAGTTGATGCATCGCGCGAGCTTCTACTTCCATATTCGTGGAGTGTTCTTCGTTTTTCATATCAACGTATACGTTTTTCGAACAATGCTCGTCGAGATTGACTACACGAGCGAGACTCTATTCCTGTGACTGTTCCATTTTCCGATGAGACTCCATTCGAGAAATTCAATGGTGTGCTACTCGTCACACTCACTACCACCACCACCACCACCACCACCACCACCACCACCACTTAATACCTGAATCCATGATGTTTGATCGATTCCTCGTGGCAATTGATTGGCTCGTTTATCAAGAGAATTTCGTAGCGATATCAACAATCCTGGGTAAGAAAATCCAGTGTAATTAATGGATTCTCGGTGGGGAGAATTGGAGGAAAGTAGTTGATAAATATTTCTCCTGATTCTCTTTATTCGATCTAGTTGATCGCATCGCGAAATAGATTTTTGGATCGTTGGAGATGGTCGCAGTAAGAAAAGACAACGATACGGACTCGCCGTGTCAGCAGGAAGTCCTTCCATCGTTGATAACCAAACTAGCAACTATCAAAAGCAACCGAAACAATTATTACTACTTGGCAAACTCAAACATAACGCTTCACCACCCCTTTGCGTATAGATATTACTTGGTCTAACAGAGTTTCTCCCTCTGTTCGAATCAGCAGCACAGTAAACACGAATATATATCGTCTGGAATACCGGAAGCTGGGAGGTACCTGATACTCATGCACTAGCAGCTCCCGATGAACGTAGACGTGACGCTAAATCATGCGCATGGAACCCCAACTGTCCTAATAGTCGAAGGGAATGTCGTACGGATTTAGGGGATACTCCAGGATGGATATGCACATCCAAAGCAATACCTTCACACCCGGGAGGGCCTGTCGACATTGTCAAGCGGGAAATCTATGTTATACCACCGATTACACATCGTGGAATTTACCATTCAAGTCGGTTCACTCGGCATTTGCCCTCTTCAGAATATAACTGATCACCTTGGTCCGTCGTGTTCGAGGAGAGGTAGGGAAGCCTCGCAAACGAGCACACCAAAGGCCTAAACGAGAATGACTCATGAAAAGGTGAAAAAAACTTATTCGAGCGATGGTAAGATTGTCAAACGCCAAGAATAGTATAAAGAACAAGTTGCAGTGGATTCTGTGGTTCGATGAATTGTAATTTGTTCAGAGGTTTGTCCGGCGACTTGGATCGATCATCCTGGAGCCTGACTTATTTACTTTTCGCTAGTGTCTCGCGTCTACATCCCACGTAGACTAACAGGGTAAAACTTTGATGCGATTCTCTATTCCGATCAAAGTCCATACAAATTGAATTAGTGTCTCCTCGTTGAACATGGAGGAGGTATATAATAGGGGATGCCTTGAAGCCAGTTGGTGAGCAATCTTGGCCCTTTAGCTTCTAACCCAGCTAAGTAATACATATATATATATAACTTTAAAGGGGTAAAAGGAGGTGGGAGGTCTGGAGTTCGAGACGTCACTCTCACCAATTAGAATTTCGAGTGTGCTCGAATGATTGGGCTTGCTGCTGGACTTTGGAGGTAAACGTGAACCGCATTCGGTATATATTCCGAGTCATAGAAAGGCTAGGAGAGCGCTCGTGTTTCAGTAGAGCAATGTCCCTAGTCTCTGTATTTATATTGTGTATGAAGCTGCCGGGCTAGTTACTCGATTTCGAGGGTGGAGTCTCCGGAAACTCTAAGATAAAGGGTTTCGAGAAAGTCGGCACACAAAGATATAATGGAGAGAAGAGGTTCGGGCGTTTCTCTCGCTCTCCTTCCTCGTTCCTTTCACTTCATTTTCTTCGTCTCAGAACGTACACGAGTGATTCGAATTCAAGATGGACGAAGGCTCTCCACTCGCTGCTGGCTTCTCCTCGATGAACTTGCGGCCGAGTGGACTAGATGGACGAGACATGGTTTAGCAGAGGAAGATAGAGACCTCTCGTAGTTGGCATCCTCCTTCTAATATCTTAGAGTGGTACGGTTAAGTTAAAAGAAAAAGTTGGACCAGGACGAGCCAGTACTCGATCACTGTTGCTCTTCTTTCCTGACTACGTTTCTTTTGTCGATTCTTTCTCTCTCTCTCTCTCCATCCGTATAGGTCGCCGGTTGCTTCCCTTTCGGAAACACATGTTTCACGACTCTTGCCTTACCATCGGCTCATCGTCCCCTAGCACTAGGGTGCGAAATAACTCAATGGTGTTCTCCATCGATCGACCGACGTGACTTTGATTCTTGTTTAATCAAAGCGTGACGTTCCGGCTGCTCGAAAATTAAGCCTCCGACAACAATCTCCCGTCAATAAAGACTTTGACAGATGGTCATAAGACCGTCGTCGATACAAGCAAAAAACTGAGGCAACTGAATCAAAAGAAAATCGGAGTAAGGCACACTGGCAATCGAGGTCACAGGAACGATGATGTTGCAGATACAAGGGCCATGGAGAATATAGTCGATTAGAGCCAGGGCAAAGCACTTTACCGCCTACTCGAGATATACTCTACTTCCAAGCCCGCAGTACCAATAACGAGCGCAACGAACTTCACGTCCTTGGTATATAAAAACGCTCGAAGACTATACCAACGCAGAGATAGGTAGAATTTCATATTTGATGAAGCTCGAAATAGTATTCTCGTCATCGTAACATCATTTTCAGCCTCCGAAATGCGAAGACTCAACGACGAGTCTCTCGCTTCAAGTTTAAAGCTTGTGCGATTTGAAACATGGCGAAGAGACGATGACGCGAACGTGATGTCCCTCTCAGTCGCTCCTTTTCGTACCAAGCATTCTGCTTAAATTTCATCCGTTCTCTCGCTTCTTCTTTCCACCTCGATAAGTACTGATTTCCATAATGGTGCCACGTACGAATACTCTTCAGTCCAACCCTGTGCTATTTCCATCTCAACGTTCACCACCACCACATCCTTGTAACTCCTCTCGGCCTCTCACTCATACACATACGTATCCTCATTTCTGTACAAACTCGTTCGAATAGTCTTGGCTAGAAGAATATCCCGGTAAAAGAGCATACATCCCCCTCGCCCCCTTCCGCATCTCCAATGCCCACGAAATCTCGGCGAATATGGCCAGAATAAGGCTAAAGAATCGGATTTTTATAGCTTGGTAAAGGATCGTGAGGTATTTTCTTACCCCGGAATAGCATTGAATTACAGATGACATACAGTGAAAATAAGTGAGCGAGAGATAGACAAGGTTTTGACTCTTTCATAGACATTCCATCTCCCCCTTTTATTTGCTCGCGTCTTTGTAATCCACGGCGTATGGACGTCAGGAAGCTTGGGAAGAAATCAACTCGCTGAACTTGGAGCGTTGATTCACTTTTCTCCCCCGTGATAATGCGAATTTTTCCAAATTGGTTTTTTTTTTTTCCATTTGCCGGAAAAATTAGAGTGTAAAAATTGAAGATGAAAAAGAAGCTCTCGGTTGAGGAGGATTTGATGACGTTGAAGGAACTGATGCACGGATTTAAACTGATTGGTCGTTTTTTGATTGGCTTTCAGATGAAGGCTGTCGGAGGCTCTGAGATTCGTCGATGGTCCTCCAGCCTCGACTGCAATGGCGCTGCGACGTTTCGAGCGCAAGAGGAAACTGCTTAAATGAGAAGATTTACGGGAAGACCACCTGATCCGATCTATACATATATTGAAACGAGATAAACTACGATAAAGAAACTAAAATCCATCATCTTTGATTGGCCATTAAGAAAATCTTGATTATCAAAGTGCTTGGTACACTCGGTTCGGCCATCGAGACACTAAGTCACATCGCATCATAAAGCACAAATCTTTCCAAACTCCGTATCAAGCTTTCTTGCCTGGCACTCATCAAAATGGAACTTTTCGTCATTCTTATGAGTCTGATGATGGTCGTCTCTTCAACCAAACCCACAGCCTCCATGTCCATAAAATCACAAATCAATCCTCGAATTGTACAAACTCGTTACGGCAAAATACAGGGCTTGACGCAAACTTTTGAAAATTCAAAACATCTTCAACCTATCGACGTTTATCTCGGTATTCCTTATGCAACGCCACCCATTTTGAGCAACAGATTTTCACCAACCAGAGCGCCCAGTCCGTGGAACGAAATCAAGTAATTATTTTCCACTGTTACTAATTCTTATGGGATTTCCATTTTTTTTTTCGACCTTATTTTCAGTCCGAGAATTCGTCTCGTTGATTTCTAATTTCTATTCTATACGAGCAGCTGCTCGAGCATGTTGAATTCCCGACAGCATTTCCTTGCTCTCTACCCCGTCACTTCAAAGGGAACGCGACGATAGATCGCTATTTCGGAGAATTGAAATTATTTACGTGGTTTCTTGATAGATTGACCAACTCCGTCGGTCCAGTCTGTCCGCAAAAGCTACCCGATATCACGAACGAGCAGGAAGCACTGGAGCGAATGCCCAAGGGCCGTTACGAGTACCTGAAGAGACTCCTGCCATATCTGCAAAATCAGAGCGAAGACTGTCTCTACTTGAATATATACGGTCCAGCAGTGGGTGAGTGCTCTTACCAATACGGATACATATTTACTTATAAACAAGAAGGTCGTTTGTCCTTCATTCGTCTGTCCTTCGTGCACCGGGATCTTGCCTCGTTATTATTTCCGAACATAGTCCAAACAACAACAAAAAACCGAATAATTACGATGCGACGACGAAATCTCGAAAAATTAGAAAGAAAAAAAATACAAAATTTCCCCAGGAAATTTCATCTTTTTTTGGTCCCTATTTTTTTAACTTGAAAAATTGCGATAAATTTGTATCTCTTTTGGAAAGCTTCCATATAGTTGAGGAATTCTGACAGCTGTGCATACATGCACGTCCTTCGAATACACCTTTTCTCAAAGATCGCAGCATCCGCGGGCTGCCCCGGTACGTGCGTACTCGGACACGTACAAGAAAAGTGTACCGAACCACGATGTCTAAACCGATCCTCGTAAACGGAACACGTTTTCAATCGTCCAACATCGACACTACAATTCTATCGATATATGAGTTTATATATACATATATATATGTATATATATAGATGAGGGAGATACAGAATAGAAACAGCACACTCGTGATATTGAGAGAGGATTCTTTCATTCCTCTCTTTCGAGCTCGTATGAGCATTTATATTGCCTACGTGTCTTACGTTCGAAGCAATATTTCCCTATACGACCGGATGAAATTTGGAGCTTTCCATTCGTCGGGATCGTAGAAATTAATTTCCTAAATTTTCACAACGAATTTTCGTCCGGAGCATATAAAAAGAGGGAGAACGAGGTTGGATTTGGGTG
>JAPYYS010001603.1:0-40386 GCA_030522525.1 Campopleginae sp. 14b
CAAAAAAAAAGATAAACAACGTCGCGAGTTCTGTGTTAATTAACCATCGAATTAAACGCGCATTTAATTCTCGTTTGATAAGTGCTTCGCGACAATTCTACGAACTCCAATCCGATTCCATCGTTTTCGTGATTTTCGAGAATCGCCAAGTGTTATTTCGCGAACTTTTTTTTGTGCGCGCGTTTCTTTTGTTGTTGTGCCGCGGAGAAAAGATCGAAGTGGAGAAGGACGCTGGCTGTTTCGTCGATGATGCGGCGCCATGACACATTAGGATCTTGAACGAAAAATCATTCCGGGAGACGATAACATCGGAAAAAATGTAAGAATGCCATCAAACTTTTCCTCAATTGTGTTAACGATATTTTTGAACGCAAACAAAACATTACGAATGCAAATATTACATGTAGTTATTACATGAGGAAAAAAATGCACATCGAAAGATATTTGTTGGTTAATGATGTTCTCATCGAGGAATCGTAAACCGTGCAAAACATCCACCAATTGATATACATATCTATAGACACTTAGACACACATACACAGCGCTGGATATCGCAGTAAAGGAAGGAGGGCAGGAAGGAGAGATTTGTTTGAATTATTCAAATTAGATACGAAATTGAATGCGTGCTCTGCTCGTGTGCAGGTAATGACGGCACTTGCATATAAATGGTAATTATTGTCATTATTCTGCTCTGGGTAATTGTGTACCGGTGGGTATCGCTTCTATGTGCTAGTACTTTGTACGTTTTCGTATCCCTCTCTCTCTCTCTCTCTCTCTCTCGATGTCTTTTAAGCTCATATCCGACTATATTCGAGCATTTACAACGAATATCATTGTCTGACGTGTACGAATATTTTCACTTTTATTATCATAGCCTGTACATTTTTATTGACTACGAATGCGATTCTCGTGGGCGAATAGCTTTTTTCGTATCGTTTTCGAGTGTACCGAGTTTTATAACTGAATCCAAAACTTATAAACGCGATTGAAGGATTCGGAGTCGATCCCGCGTCCTCGAGATGACGCCTGAATAAAAAATGGCCGCTGCTGTGACTGATTCGTCGAACAGCTGAGCGGTGGAACGAAAAAAAAACTGAAACAAAATTTTTTTGATGTCTTCCGAAGAAGATCTCCATGTTTCTTTATTAATTTTTCGATCGTAACCCCCGAATGTAATTTTTACGTACATATTTGCTTGTGCACCGAAGTGATTTATATTCGCATTAACTTTACGCGTAATTTTCGTACTGAGAAACGTCCAAAGCGAATTCGCATGTGTGCGTTGATGCTGTGTTGGCGAAAGAGCGTGCGTTCGCGAGCTTAGCATACCTGTAACTTTTCGTGTACGTATATTCGTCGATGTGGATGGAAATTTGCGATGTACTCAGAGTGCATCACAGCCGGGTAGATGGGCAACTGCAACGGCGCCGTAATGTCGTGTTCCCATACACTAGTTGAGATAATTATCAAAATTGTTTTATTGTTGATATAATTACAATGGACATGCCATGTTTGGCCTCCTCTTTCCTCCACCGAACATCGCGTTCGTGTATCCTCATGTACGAAATAACGCTCCCCTCTCTCTCTCTCGCTCTCTCTCTCTCTCTCCCTCTCGGTCATTATTCCTTTTTCTGGTTAAATCCGACTCATTTGAATGCAACTTTTTTTTCCACGTTGCGTTCAACATTTTTTTTGAATCTTGGGCAACGAGAAAATTGTTTTATTCCCAGAGAATTCAGCAAGTGAATCGACCAGCGGATTCATTATAATTTCGATAATTACGCCATCACCTTCTGGGTATTTAGAAATAACCCAGAGGGTGAAGAGCTCTCCTAATGCTGTCGGAGATATTACGCTTGGGACAAAAAAAACCGCGAATATATGAAGCACTCGCAGTCCGCTCTCATTGTCCGTTTCCTTGAAAGGAACGAAAATACATCGTCCCGGAACGATATAAGAACGACGCGAAAGCTATTGAAGGGGCAGAGGGGAAATGAGGAGAAATATGAAGAGACTCTTTCTCACTGATCTCCAGAAAGCGAGAGGGTCTCCAACGGAAACAATAAACTCGCCAAAATCGGCCAACAATACCCCGAGTTATTAGCTTTACGCCCGAATTAAAAGCGCCTCCTTTTTCCCAAAAATCCCAACTCAATCCAGTCCTATCACAATCTTTTATTCTTCTCTCCCCCCTCCTCCTCCTCCCTCGCGCTCCTTCTCCGGTTTTGTTCCCTGTACTCTTGACGGACGGTTTTATTCTTTTGCTTCGCTGACCCGAACGCGATTATTATCGTCGTCACTATTCTCAACGACAATGTCATAATGAACACAATTCTCCTTCGTTATTCTCAAAGATTCTCTACGAAACGTGCGGAATATTATTTTCCTTTTTTTTTCGATATATCGTCACAGATTCTCCTTTCCCACAATTTCCTATAAGAACTTTAATGGAAATCGACATGATTTTGCGTCCCATTTTTTCGGTTTTTAGATCAAAGCTTCGAATTTTTCCAACGAAAAATCGTGGATTTTTATATTTTCCGTTGAAATTACTAAAAATTCATTGATTTCCATTCCATGCGGTCGAACAGTCATAGAAACCGATTGATAGGACGAAAAATTATGAAATTATTTGTAAAATCATTGTTAAGAACATTCCCAGTCCATTCGCGATGCGTTATTCTCACGAGGGTTTCTGATCAATAGTTATGAAGTTCACAAGTGACATAATGATGATGAATTCTCTGATGACATTTTTTTTTCGAACTCTGAGCCTCATGGACGAGATTCCAGAACGATTGAGACGTCGGAATGTCGGATCTAGCTCGTGTCGGAATAAAATGAAATCAGAAAGGAAGCATATGTTCTTTTGAGATCCAGTTGAGAGTACAGATTTTTATCCCGCGCTACGAAGCTCGATCAGTCGTCTCGATAAGTTCGAAACTTAGGACGTATACAAGTGTACGAAGGCTTACGATTCTTTTTCGCATCAAAATCAAATGGGAAATGTTTCGTTTCGTGCGGCAGTTTTGAGGTTCGTTCAAAAAATCCATTTTTCAAGAAAACAGATCGTTTTAAGTAGAATATCCCGTATATACGTATCAAGTCCAGAGAATATCAATGGAGGGGGGTAAAAGGTGAAAAAGAGGAAGTAAATAAAAGGCGATCGCGCATGGAGGTCAATTAGCTCCTCTAATGGGCCGCGAAACAAAACAAAAGAGCGAGAAAAGAAAAGGCGGAATGGTGGAAAGGGGCGGGGGGAACAAGGAAGAGAGAGAGAGAGAGAGAGAGAGAGAGAGAGAGAGCGAGCGCGGAAGACAAAAAGACGACAAGAGTGAAAAGGAGGAGAACCATAAGGTTCTCAACGAGCGAGCCGCGTGAAAGGGCAGCGAAAAGAGGGACAGGGAGGGAAATAGCCGCGATAAAGGGCAAAGGAGAATCCAGAGTGAGAGAAAGAACAAAAAAAGACAACAACGAAAATAAACACACACAAAACGCTGTGGAACAATGGCGCGGGCCAAGTTGCCGGCCAAACACACCGAGCTCGGTTGCTTTCTTTTCGAGGCGCGAGACGCCAAAAAGGAGATCGTGCCCCGACGAAAACCACGACACCATTCTATACTCCAATCCCTTCACCCTCTCTCTCTCTCTCTCTTCCTCTTACCCCCTTCACTTCAACCAATATGAGAGAGACTCGTGCTCCAGTCTCTCTCTCTGTCTTTCTCCCATAAGCTTCGGGGCTGATATGAAGAATAAAAGAGAGTAGGGGCTGCAATATCTTCCCGGATTAACGCTTAAAACCTCTCCAAACTACGAAAGAGACAGAGACAGGGAGAGAAAGGCGTGAAAAATTGGCTCTCACGATTCTTCAATCGTTAATATTTATTTATTTCAATTAATCGGTAGAAAATTACGAAAACTATCAAAATTGGCACTTTTTGGGTTTTCGTCAGACTAGGGGAATTAAAAATTGAGTATTATAATAATTAATACAAAAAAAAAAAAAAAAATTAAATAATTCCGAGTAGAAAAGGAGTCGGCAATGGGTAAGGCAAATAATGGCGAGAGAAGGGTAACTGGAAAAATGAATGATTCGTCAATCGATACTTTCACGAGGAAAAACAATAAAACAGAATATTGGATGTTTTTATGTTATCGTCACGTAAAAAGTATTTTTACAAATTGCAGTTTTCGTTAGTTTATGAAAAAAAGAGAAAAAAAATGGGGTGGTGGAAAAATAAAAAGAGTTTATACGAAAAGAGGGTTGAGAATAGCGGATGATAAAATAAGAAGAGCTCAGAAAGGAAAGGGGTAAGAGGAAGAAGAAGAATTAGAAATAAACAAGAGTTGTAAGCACACTCACAGGGCCAAGAAGAAAAGTATAGGAGCCGCGCGGTAAAGTAGCGAAGCGAGAAGCCGTTGCGCTCAGATGGGAGCAGCTGACGCCCCCGAGTTCTTTAATTAAAACTGACCGCTGCTTGCTTTTCTTCGATGCTCCTCCGGAATGAGGGAAGAAATAAGAAGGGCAGGAGGTAACCCTCTCCACCCCCATTGTGGCAAGCAATAACGAGATTTATTTCATAATACTTTTCCCTCGTCCATCGCACAACCATTTGCTCCCTTTCCGTTTTTTTTTTTCGTCCTATTATTTTCCGAAGATGAGTCGAAATTTTTTATTTGATTTGTTCCTTCGGGCAATTAATTCATCCCACAAGGGATATGCATGGAGAAATAGTTGATATAAACATTTCAGGAACCAATGGCGACTGAATATATTGAAAATTATTTTTCGATTTTTATTGATAAGCGAATTAATGGTCTCGAAAGAATTTCTTCCTCCGGGCAACGAGTGACGGGAGAAAATGATCATTTCCCATGGCATATATCGTGTTGGAATTTTTCTCACTCACAGCTCGAACTTTTTTTATTTCTTTAATTTAGATTTTGTTGTTTTATTGTTTGTTCTTTGCTCCGACATCGATTAATCGAAGCTTGCTTCGATGTTTATCAGGATAAAAAAAAAGGGCAAGTCTGTTTAGGCTGAAAGAGCAGGAGGTGAACAGGCACGGAGAAAGAACGAGGCGAGAAATTCCACAACACATGCTACAGCCACGCCACGATTGATCGATAATCTCGCACCGATTTTTTTTCTTTCATACACATCGGTCTCTCTCTCTCTCTTTCTCTTTTTTACTTACTCCGTCTCTCTCTCTCTCTCCCTCTCTCGTCCAAGATTCGGCCAAGACGAGACAAAAGATCCAGCCGTCGCAGCGATACACGATCTCCGAAGCGTTTCGAACGTAAAATTGACAGTCTTTTCGCATCTTTACTGTCTCGTCGATTGAGAGGTCTTCTATATTTATTTTTCCTAATGTGTTGTACCGTAAGGTGGCCAACGTATTTGTATGCCAATTCGACAAAAATTCGAGTCGCTGCTCATTTCCTTTTCTTTTTTTTTTCTTATTATTCAATTTTTTATCAAGATTCCGAGTTTGAAATGAATTTTTATTTTTGCTCTTGATTCGAATGATAATTTTGTGGATATTCGCTTTGCTTTGGTTTCCGGTTGGTCTGTCTCTACACGATCTTTAACTACTTGGCAAGTGCAAGCGCTATCGCGTAGTTCAACGGATATGAGACGTTCTGACAATTTGTGCATTTATATTATTATTTTTTATTTTTCTTTGCCTTTCATCGTGGCTGCTCGATGAGAAAGCTTTTTAACTCGTCCTCGTCCTTGAAGCGTCATGTTTACCATTCTCTCGCTCACGACACGTCTCTTTCTCACCCCCCTCCTCGCCGGATATTACAAATTTCGCTTCTGCTATCTATCCCCGAACTCGGAAACGAGCCAAGAAAATCGTACGCCTCTCTAAATTGCATCGCTCGTACGATTAATGCGCTTTAATGAGCAATTAGATCGCGCATACGAAACGAGCTTTTTAAACGTCTCTCTTAAAAGCTTGCTTTCTTCAGTTTATTTATGCCCACGTCGTGAAAATGGCCCCGGCGTTTTATAGAGAAAACACGTAATTGAATTTTTACAAGCTCAATTAATTGTTCATTCTGGTTAATTTCCAATAACATTTTTTATCGATATTTTTCGTCATTTTTGTAGCAAAGACATTTTCCATAAACTTTTCCATTCGGGTCAACGAAATTCGGTCGAATCCGATGCTTAGAATTCCACGGGCGATAGGAAAAAATTCGAGAAAAAATAAAATTGCCTTATTTTTCAAATTTAATCACATGGGAATTAATGAAAGTGCAAGGCTGCAGTGATAAAGACTCGACGAAATGCACATCCACGTCTCATCCCCCTGTGATATGGACGATATATATATATATATATATAACGTTTGGCTTGTTTATCTCAGGCAGTGTCCCTCTCAGTCTTACAAGCTGATAAAACGGTGCAGGTTGATCGTTCTCGCTCTTTCTTGTTCATTTTCTGTCTCGATCCCTTGGGCTGTCTCTGTCAGTATTTCCTCGAAGCTCTCAGCTGTTCTGCGCGTAAACACGTGCGCGCCAAGGGGGGGTCTTTCCCATACGACGTGTGTGCGGCTGTGTGGACGAAACACCGAAAGAAATATGAGTGTGTGGGGAGAATAGTATAGAGAGCTTTTAATAGGTGTGCGAGTTGCCCACGATCGTGCGAAATTAGTGGCGCTTTCTCGAGTGTTTTAGTGCATATACATATGTTTGTATACATGTATATACGTCCGGAGAGACATATATGTATGTTTATATATATGTGTGTGTGAATACAGGTGAATGTGTGAGTGAAATTGTGTAGGAGCGTGTAGTGGGTGAGAGTGGGTGAGTTGGTATAGCTGGTGGTGCGGAGAGAGAGCAAGAGACCCAAACGAGGGAGGCAAAGCCAGTAGCTCAGGCGCGCCGGAGCGGCTAGCAGCCATTTTACCCGAACCTCCGCGAACAATATTTCCCCTGCACCAGTAACAACAACTTATCTTTCCTAATTTTCAACTCTTTTCATTATTTTTATTACGACTGTGATTCCCCTCTGTTTACATGTGACATTTCAAACAGTTTGAAGGTTAATTCGAACTACGATACCATTGCAAGTTCGATTTTGAGGTTTTCCGTTGTTTTTTTCTCACTGTCTCGCGATTGATACGTCAAGGAGACTAATTAATTATTATTTCTCTCATGATTTTCGAGGGATTCTAAATTTTGTGACTTTTGAAAATTCTCGTTTCGAGAGCATTGACTCTGCGTGGAACGTTCGCTTATATATTTATCGTTTGTTTTTATCGCTGGATTCGTCGGTGATTGAAGGATCAAAGATTCTATAATGTGATCGAGTGACCCACGTGCTCTCGAGATTCCTGTAAGGATTTACTGCTTGTGTGCTCCTGTGTGTGGCTGTGTTTCTCTGTGTGTTCCTCTGTGTCGTTGTTTTTGCTCTGTGCGCGACTCTCTCTCTCTTCGTAAGGGTGCACGAAATACATGCTCCGAGACCACGAGGTATAAACCACACGCTATAGGTGAGAGACATCGCCAGAGAGATTTCTCTGCGCAGGACCGCACAAATTCAACGCCTGCTTTGCATCCCCGGCTTTGCTATCCAGCTTCTCTCTCTCTCTCTCGCTCTCTTGCTCACTCTCCGCTGCCAATAGACACCTCCCTCCTGGCTCAAACTCCACATTCAACCCTCTCCTCTCTCTCTCTCTCTCTCTCTCTCTCTCTCTCTCTCTCGTCCTCTTCTGGACCGAGAGAATAGAACGATGAAAATTGTCCGGGAAACTGCGCTGTACCAACCCTCTCCAGCATTTACTCAGCCAACCAGTGAATCCCACCGGAACTTGACTACATTAAGCTCCCGGTGTATTTAGCAAATGAGGGAGGAGCAAACGCTATTCAATTAATTACAACACTTCAGCAAGGAAACTATATTAAATTTTCATTATCCACGGAATAAGTTTCAATCGACATTTATAAAAGAATTACGAAATACTGCGGAAATCTTGTTGGAGAAATTTACGATTTTATTGACAAATTAGAATTTGATTTTTCATATTTTTTATACGAAAATTTATTCAGCCAATCAGTGAGTCCCACCAAGCTCGACTACAATAAGATCCCGATTGTATTTAGCAAACAAGAGAGAGAGAGGAGCAAACGTTATCCAATTAATCACTGCGTAATTAATTAATTTGGCATTGAAGGAAAACATTTGAGAATATTCCAATCAACTTTTCACATCTTTTCTTTATTAATTATTTGATAATAACTGGCAACTGATTACAACGATTTGCCTCACTGCATTGACTCACCAAGGAATAAGTTTTAACCGGCGTTCGTAAAAGAATTTCGAAATATTGGGAGAATCTTGTCAGATAATTTGACGATTTGATTGGCGAATTAAATTTGATGACACGTTTTGATTTTTTATGAGAGATTCACCGAAAAATAAAATAATTCCTTTTTTCTCAGTCGGTGATTCGTCCTTCTCGTAACTTGTAACTATACATACTCGAATATACATATCGCTCATATTGATATAGCAAAGAGGTATGTACAGGAATAAGCTCGATGCGCTCACTACATTAGCGGCATTGACCTAGAAAGGAACTATTATATACGAAAAAGAGGGAGAGAGAGCGAAAAAGACAGCGACGATGCCAGTTTATTTGACTGACTCACTCACACGCACCGACACAAAACGTTTACCACTGTAGCACTAGCTTAAAGCTCCGTTTTCATCAAGGTATTGTTGAACGTCTCTCGTGTCGTTTGGTCGTCAAGCTCGTTACGAAATAACGAAATAATAACTTGGTCCCGAGTAATTATCAATTAGAACATAAATCGTCCGATTAAAGACAACTCGCACATTTTTCAATTCCAACCCCTCCTCCTCCTTTCTCTACATTTTTCCTTATTTGTTCTCTCATTTTTTATTAACCGCTTCCTGCATTTTGTCACAAAGAGGACAAAGAAATCATATCATCACTCATTTCCTTGGGGAAGTGGGTTTACTTAATTGCTCCTTGTGAGCAGAACGATGCTGCTCCTGCCTGATGGCTCTCAGTTGTTGCTCTCTTCTTAACCGAAGATTTTTCATTATTCTTGGCCATTGTTATATGCACGATCGAGTTTCGTTATTCCTGGACCTTGCATCGTCTCTCTATTTCTTTCCTTTTTATTTTTGTGTCGTTTCGTAAGTGTCAAAAGGTTTGTGTAGAGACGAAAATGCGCGCGGTAAAGGTGATAGACGAGAGAAGATTGGATGATGAGGATGAAGCGCGGTGGCGGAGCATCAGCAAACAGCGTTAATGCTAGCTCACGTAATGAGCGAGTTGGCTCCAACGAGCACATATTTTCTTTTACGACGCCTAAATATAATCTCGGCTGTGGGGGATGCGATCTGTGTTGGTGCTTATTCTCTGCATGCGCTCTGCGACTTATTCCAAGTTCTCCATTTTTGCTGCCCCTCCCTTTGCTGGCCCCCTCATTTCTCGGCGTCCTTCGGGCGCTACTTTTATTTCGCGTGATTGCAATTCCTCCATCGCGGAAACAATCGGGACAGACGAGGAGAGAAAATATTTCGGGGGGAAAGGAGAAAAGAGAGGGATTCGAATATTCATCATTATTTTATAATCTCGTGCATTCCATTAAAATAAGTAAGTCGAGTGTGTCGAGAAAAAAAAAATGCTTCGAAAATTGAAAATTATTTTTGTAGACTCTCAGCAATTTGCTGCCTTGCCAATAGTCATCGAAGCTGCAGAGAGAGAGAGAGAGAGAGAGAGAGAGAGAGAGCGGGCCGGCTAGAGGAAAAGACAGAGAAGTTTAGGCACAGACGGGATAATTCGCCAGTGATATTTTTTATATTTTTTCGTGCCTTCCAGTGACATTTGCGTGTGGCCGAATAAACTATAGATCCTCTTCTTTTTTCCTCACCCCCCCTCTGTCTCGCTCTTTTGCACTCTTTTCCTCAACGTCCAGGCACGCCAGACGACAATTAACCCGACAAACCGGCGGACCAAGCGGTAAAAGAGAGCCCCCCTGCGAGCTTCCAACCCCATCCTATAGCTCTATACGTATATAAGGAACTCCGCGGCACAGCGGGATACCCAGGATAACATTAAATTTCCATTGGATTCAGTGAATTTTGCTTTTCATTCATTAGCCAAAGGAAAAACGATGTGCGAATTTTTTTTTATCGTAAAAAAGATAAAAATTGTTCGCATATGATTGCGTGACGGCAAAAGTCTGATTTGTATCGCCGACCCATGGCCAGCCATCGAGACACACCGAACCAAATAAATAAAGCCGACGTTCTCCGGCCTAAAACGTCAAGCAAGAAATTTGACGCAGCTGACTCCTTAAAGCGGATGGCGCGTAAGATCTCCACCCGCAGGATCAATCGTTCTTTTGATCGGTCGTCCAATCCCCATCTCGTAGCGATCGATTGGAATAAAAAAAAAAAAGGAAAAAAAAATATTTTTTTCAAGGTATTCCGCTTGGCTCCGGTTTCCCCTGTATATATTTATGTGTAGAGTTGATTATGGGAAAGAGAAATAACAAGGGTAATGGATCTAGGCCCGTCATTATCCTGATTATTATTCCAGGGTGCCTTAATCACCCCCGTCCAGCCGTGTCATTGTTTCCTATAAGCATTGCGTCAGGCTCCCTGTATTACGGTTCGTCTATCCTGTCGTTTTTCGCCGTTGAACTTGTTAGCAACCCCTTCGGTCGACTCGACTCTCGAGTTTGCAGCAACGTTGAGATTCAACGACAAACGAATTTTCCATTAATTATTTAATGAATTTTGAAAATGCTCTGCTCAAGAAAGAAAAAAGAAATTTTCCTTGAATTCTAACGATGCAGATCGTGATCGGTCGGCGATGAGGGTGGGTCGAATATTCCGATCGTGTTTTCTCGAAATATTAGCAGCAATCTGGTTGCATTTTTTTTTTGCTCTGTTTCAAAAAATTTTGCATTTTTTACGAGACGCCGAATGATCGTTCGCTCGTGAAGAAACAAAGAGCTTTTTTCGCCCTGCTGGAATCTTTGTTGCGATATTTCTTGCAGTTTTTTTTTTTTTCACCGACTCCTTCGTCCCTTCCTCGTCCTCGAGCCACTCATTTATGGAAAAGCTCTGGCATATATCTTTGTGTATGGATTTGGATTTAAGTGTGCGGCCTTCGTGCCGCTAATTATCTGCTCCAGTTGATCAAAGCAGGACGTTATACCGAGTATAACAACATAAAGCGAGAAGGAGTTAAGGAATCGCGATATATACAGTTATGCAGGGAAAAAGCTCCTCGAACTGCAGCTAATACCCCACACGTAGAAACCTTTGTAATCTTTACTCGTTTCCGGTTTAGCCCGGCAGAGAGTCGGAACGAAGGTCCTTAACTCCCTGGCAAGCTTTTCTTTCCCTCTTATTCCCTCTCTCTCTCTCTCTCTCTCTCTCCTTCTTTACCTCGCAGGTTTCGAAGGTGGCGCGTATTCTCCTCGTCTTTAATTTCACTGCCTTAATAGCCAAGCGGGAGACGATAGTGCAAGCCTCGAGCAATCCAGACCAAGTCTCCAACCATTTTTTCTCCACTCGAACCCTCTCTCCCTCTCTCCTTTGCCCTTATCACGAGAAAAAATCGATTTTATTATTATTCCTTATTGTTCCGGCCGGAAACCATTTTTCGAGTGGATAACTTTGAGGAATTTGCAACACTTTAAATATTTTCCCGACGTGGAATTAAGAAAAGTCATAAAGAATCCACTTTTTTGCATCAAACAGCCCTGGCTTTTTGGAACGAGCAACAGAGACAGATACAGCGAGAGAGATAGAGAGCGAGAGTCACGGTTAGAATATATGCTCTAATTTTAGGCGATTGCCTTCGGCCTCCCTCAACTATGGATTATAATTAGATACAGAAATATCTCGAAATGTCGATTTTTCAACTGTTTATTACACACCCATCAATATTGTAGCTCCAGATCGATGCATAGTGTAAACTAATTTTATAAAAACGTAGAGAAAATATATATATTTGACAATTAGCAGCAGGTAAATCAGGAAATGCTGAAAATAAATGTCCTGATTGACCTTTTCCTTCAACGATAATCATCCTTTTTTGCCAGGATTCACTGATCAAGCCTGAGAACGTTTTGTTTTTGCGATTTTTTCTGGCAATCTCTGCATATTTATAAAAAATTTGATTCGCTCCTTTAATTGGATTTTGAGTCAGCTGCGAAATGAAGATTTTGAGAAATGTATGAAAATCTTTTTCGTCCATTAACAAAAATGTATATTTACACGCGTACGAAGACTTGGACTAATTTTGCGAGCTTTTAATTCTTGACGTATGCGACGAGAACGTCGCTTCGGGCGCGAGTATAATATCGTGACAAGCAGAAAGCTATGGAAAGCTCGCCGTCACTCGTGGCGGGCGAGAAAATTTTGTTTCCATGCGTTAAACATTGCGTGGAATTTGAAATGCGCTCACACCCGACACACACACACACACACATTGTGACGACGATAAAGCCCCACCACGCGGGCTAATTTTAAGCAACATCTCTCTGCATATATACGTCAATGCAGATGGGTGTTCGAGCTCATAACTCACCTACACGTATACATATATAGAAGAGCTCAGTACGAAGAAATCATTCCAACATCTGGTTACGATCTGTCGATTACGGAAAAGCATCTATAGAACGACATTTTGGCACGCAGATTTCCGCTTACACTTCCTTATTCATTTTCTCCAAAACTTTATTATAACCATTTATTTCTGTCATTTAATTACTCCAACGACCAACTGCCAGTTTCATCCTCGAAGCTCTTCTGTCCCTTCTCCGATGATCTTTTGAAAAAAAAAAAAAAAATCACACTATCGACTCTTTGTTGGGCATATTTCACAAATCTTCACAAATTAAATTTTTATTTAATTTTAATTTGTTAAAAATAAGTTCAATTTGATTGAATCCAATTTCCATTTATTAAAATTAAATTTATAATTTAATTTTAATTCGTTAAAATTGAATTATTTTATTAACACTTTAATTAGATAATTAAATAATTTTCATGAAATTGAAAAAATGCTGACGCTCGATGACGTAATTATGAAGCGGAATTATATATTTCCTCGCCATTGATTAATCCAATGAGCTCGATCTGCGCATATACGCGTTTTATGGCGACAGAGAGAAAAAAGACTTGGCTTCTCATCGAGACTGCTAAACGACAATGACGTTCCGGCTCATCTGGCCGTTAGAAAACTTGGCCCGCCACTTTTCCCTACCCGAGACGATTTATGCTCGTATGTGTGCGAGTGTGGTTCAGCGACCGCTGCAGCGAGGGTTGCCTTCTCCTAAGTGTGCGCGAGAGATTTCTTACATTCGATAGATATACATACGCCGCTTTGAGGGGGATATAAGGCTTTCTAGCAGTTTGGTTGATGCTCCGGGGCTACTATATTGGAACCCCTAATGCCACAGAGGTAATTATTATACCAAGCCAATCGATATATAGCTCGCAGCGATGAGAACGAGTCAAAGCCGATCAATAAAAAGTAAAATAAGAAAAACGGTGTTGTTGGGTTCGATTATAACCCGGAACTCGGCCAGATTACGGCCTGAGCAATCAACTAATTATATTTTTCGTATATCTCGTGTCGCACATACATTTGTTATTTTTTATTTATTTAGCAAACGCTCGTGCCAGTCTATTCGACGATCAATTCTCGAGTATTTTTTTCTCCTTGTGTTCGCTGCACTGTGCGTGCTTTCCCCTCAAACCCATAATTTACACCTCGTGCTGCATTTCTACTTTCCATGCACTAATTATGCGTGCGGCTCACCCCGATGACGCGTATGAAGGGCGACTCGGGAATCGAGGGGTCTAAATCGTATTCAACCTTCTCCGTGGACTCAAAAATACTGGACAATCGTTTTTACACTTTTCCCTAATTCCCAATCGATTTTTCGCATTCGTTTTATTTTGTCAATGTGTCGAACAAATTTTTTATCATTTTTTCGAAAGATAATTGGTTCGAAACGAAATGGATCAACGGTCGATTAATTAAATCTCGGGTATTACGTCATTTTCGAACATCGCGCGGGTAGCGGTCATTTTGAGCGGGGGATTTTATTTTTTTTGTTGTCGTATCCGAGCGTGCACTTTGCGAGGATTTTTTTGGATGGACCCGGCCGGTAGGTGGGATGATAAATTCGAATTAAAAATACGTGAAGTCTCCTTCGGACTGTAAATCGGAAAAAAAAAAAAAAATGGAGTATAAACGAAAAGAAGAGAGAAAAAGAAAGATAACAAGTATTATGGTAGTTACGTGCTCGAGGAATGAATAATGTCTCTCGCGGCGAATGAACGTGACGACGAAAATAAAAGTTTCGGCGAGAAAGAAAAAAGTTGAGAAAAAAAAGGGGAGGAATGAAAAGCAAATGCCGAAGGAACGTTCAAGTTCATCGGGATTCACTGAATCTTTCGCGAAATCTTGAATTATGCTCGCTCAAAGTTTCGCAAATAATTTGACTTTTTTTTCTTCTGGTCGTCCGCTGATTCCTCGGAATAACGAAAAAAGAAGGCGGAGGAAGTCGTCGGTTTAATAATAAAATTAATGGCAAATACAGAGGCATAGATATCTCCAAGAATTGAATTACGAACAATAAAATTAATGTTGCAAGTCGACGGACGAAAAACACATCAAACGTTTAATGGTTTTTCGCTCGCGCATCCGACCAGAATATTTTGCTTTCGTTAAATCCATACACACGTATATACGACGAGATATAAGATACGAAGTGAAGAGAGACGAGGGCTTGCCAAATTTTCTGCTGCACACGATACGCGCGGTGCCAAGCGTTTAATTATTCTTGCTTACTATTTTAGTGATTCTCTCCTCGCTCCTATACGCACACACGTTTATGCCCCCGAGCACACGCTCCGGTGTAGGCGTGTGCGTGAATTTTTGCGGTGGGGGTGCAGCGCGGAACGCCAATCCCCGCGGTAACATAAATAATTAAGCATCTCTCGTCGTTGCCGCGTGTATACGCTTTTGCCCCGGTGTTTATTGGAGGTGATCTCGTCAGCGTATCCCCCGAATATTCGTGCCAGTTATATTTCATATCTCTCGGATCCTCTCCGAGAAATGAATTTTCAAAAGCCGCCGCGCAAACCAGAGCAACGCTATTTTTCGTTGCACATTATACGAAATAAATGAGCCAAATCTATGTCTCTTAACAACACACAGAGGCACACATACAATTATATATACGATATACTTGTACGTGTGAAATCAAAGCGCACGGCGTATACCGGCTTTGACCATTGAAAATAGAATTAATGTACGAGAGATAAAGATCCGCGGGAATAGATGAGCAACCCGCGAGCAGGAGATCCCAGCAGATTTCGTTTAATCGACGCGTAGAGAACTCGCCCGCGACTTTCATTATTTTCTCTGGGCGGCCTCTCGCGCACATCTCTGCTCTCAGTATCTGCGCTAAATTTTTTATTATATTCGCATATTTACCTACAAATGTCGAGACTGCGAACAAAATAATATGGTCAAGGATCCCACACATACAACTTGAATGATTGCTGGTTGAAAAATCAGCCGAGTGTAACGCTAGCAGCAAAGGCATTCTTTCCTGCTTTTCTCAGGAGCAATCCTATCATTGGCAATTCGTCATTCTTCAACTCGGTCTAGAAAACTAACCGTTAACAAAATGTTCGGAATACCAGTGAAAATATGTTTCTGCCAATAATTCTTATACTCGAGAATCTTTTTTATACACATGTGTAGTACTTATTGTCTGGCTCGCAGAACGTGAAACAGTACACGAATGAGATCCATGCCATCTAATTTTTACGGTGCACCATCGAGTCTTATTTCTTACATTTTTTCGCTTCCCTTTTCTTCTATCTCGTATATAATTTAGCAAGTGTTCTTCGACCGTTCATTAAATCCGATAATTAATTACAATCGTCTCCATTAACGGACGACTTAATTGCTGTTATCCTTGAATCGACTCCCACACGCACACACACCGTCTTCCTCTTTTCTGCTGTTATTCACGACGACGTCAGTGTCTCTAATGTCCAAGCAGCCTCGGTGGAGATACAAGGGAAAAAAAAATACTCAGGAAATTCAAGAAGAACGGACGTCGGATGTGAATGTAGCTCGACCACTGTTGCTCCTTAAAGGGTGCAGACGAGGGATAGAACTCTCCGGAACTCTGGATAATAATAGACCCCCGTATTATAGACTCATATACGTAGTCACATGTTATTATGTCTCGTTTTTTTTTTTACGGAACTATGCAGTGTTGAATAGCTGATTGTCTACTTCCTAAACACGCACCTCATTCTTTAGCTAGACCAAATTATTTTTATGTAAATTTCATCCTCACGATTTTTTTTTACGAAATTGATGACGCCCGTGGCTTTGGAGGAAATGAAAACTCATCCACCAGCTTCGCAGTCTTTGACTTTTGTCAAAAAATCAGCAAAAGTTTGAAATTTTAATTCATAGTCGCAGTCGGGGTTTCGTTTTTTTTCTCCCTTCCTTCGTTTTTTTTGCTTTTTATGGACTTTTCGTTGAGAGCCTTGAAAAATTCAAATTTTTCACTGTTCATAAAATTAAAATTCAATCATTTGGATTCGTTGGAAAATCGGCTTTTTCTCGACCGAAATCGAAAAACAAAAACAATACGAAAATCGTCATGATTTTGATAATTAAAGAAAACATTAACATAAAAAACGTATCCAACACAGTCTGCGTGTTAATAAATGAATATATTTCGATATCCGTGTATTTACCGATCGGGAAATATTAGGAAAGATTCGTTGTGGAGGAAGAAATACTCACACGAAATATCCGGTGGTACATGGCCATTTTTATAGTGATGTTGGTGGGCGCGCAGGGTGCGCGGAAGAAAAGAATTAGCTGGACGGGGGTGCGTCGTCTCATCTGGGTCACCCAGACGAACGAACGTTCGTTCGTCTCGTCTTTTCTTATTCTTGAATGTGTGGAGATTCACACAAACATGGTATGATCGCACGGGTTGAGAAAAGTTTGTACGTTGGTCTGAAAGACAAAAGGCTGTTGGGGCGACGTTAATTCCTACATTGAATCGTGCTACCTGAGCCCTTTCGTCTCGCAGCCCAGCATCGTAACTTATGTGTGCAAAAAGTGGTCTGGCTACACGAATACAGTGTAGCAGCCTCATTACGGAGTAACGGTGGCGAGGGGGTTGCAGCGCGCAAAAGAGGCGAGCGTTAATTAAGAACAGACTCGCCACCCTCTCTAAGTAAGGAGAGCCACTGACCAAGTCGTCCAGCGGTGCCGCCACTATCGCCGCTGCTGCTTCTCTCTCTCTCTCTCTCTCTCTCCTTATACTTTCTTTCTCTACACCCTGATGTTACGCTCTCCATCACACACGCATACGATCGCAAGAGCCCCTTGCAATCCCTGTGTACGTGTTTTCTTCGCCAGTCCGCGGATGACCAGTTCTTCAACGTCTCACACATTTACACAGCTCTGGCTGCGATATATATACATATATTTATGGAACAACCAATACACACGTTGACAAGAGCACTCCGGGCCGGTGGTTCACTCTCGTACGTGTGTGTGTGTGTGTTTGCGCCAACGCGTTTTCCCGCCTGCCCTCTATCTCTTTGGTTCGTTCTCCTCGAACGATCAAGGAAAGCGCGAAAATGGAATGAGCAGAAGAGGAAAGCAAGACGGGGTGCGAGCTGCTAAGAGAGAAAGAGTCCAGGCCGAAGCACACAAAAGGGAAGCCAAAGACTTGGAAGAAAATTAGCCAAGTCCCGGTAATATGCTGTATTGGACGCGATGTCGGTCTCTCCGCGCCTCGGATAAAATCAAGTAGAAAATAAAATGAAAGGAAAGTGTAAGGAGCTGCTGCTGCTCGGGGAAGAGTGAGAAGGCCAGCAGCGCCAGTAGGAAAGAAAAAAAGGAGAGGCAATGACCTCAACGACACTGACCACCAGCGGATATTAGAGAGAAAGCTGACACTGCGAAAATTCTTCGGCAAGAAAAGTGCGGAATATAAGTAATGCGATGAAGCTAAGTGAAGAGGAATCGAGAACAATAGCAGAGATATGAAGGGGAGAATTTGGAAGGAGACAATCGAGGGGTGAAATTGTTTCGAACGATTAGAGAGGTGCCATCGAAATTGCTCGCTGAATCAATGTCGAGGATTATAAAAGTGGTTTATTCTATATTCTATTTACTATACATACTATACATTCGTACATGTATATGGATCGAAAGGAGACTGCGTGTGGAGATGGACGTAGATCGAATCTGGCGGAAAAAAAAACGTCCAGATGAGAGAGGTGGGCCGGCACACATGTTGCAATATAGTTACGCGACACAATGAACGCCCTGGCAGGGATTCTCCGCTCATTTTCTCTTCTCTCGCTCCCTCTCTCTCTCTCTCTCTCTCTCTCTATTTGTCTTTTTTTTTTTTTCTTTCTCTCGATGAGGATGATGAGAGCGAGCTAAAGAGTGCGAAAAAAGTCACCCAACTGTTCATCCCCTCGAGCCATACAGGCGACTTTTATCTGTATACATACATTGGAATGGTCGTCACAGTGGTAAAGGCGCAAAGAGGTGTGCTACGACGAGCCGCGCTCGAAAGAGCAGGGGTGAGTACAGACCCGTGCGGCGATTGTTTCCAACAGGTTTGCCAGCCCATTGTTTCAATCTTTCGGTTCTCATGCTAGCGAGAAAGACCGAGACTACGAATAATCCGGTACCAGCGTACTCTCTCCCTCTCTCTCTCTCTCTCTCTCTAAACGGTTGAACAATGACCCCTATAGACCGTTACATATCCAATAAAAAGTCTCCTCTTCTCTCCTGTGCGCCAGCGGAGCATCAGGGCCTCGAGTTCGTTTCCATCCTCGTTACATACTCCAGTTTTCTCTCATTCTAACATCTACTTGCGCGATTACGTCCCAATATTTATTATACTAATTCCTCAAATATCCAAAGTGTTTCGTCGATTTTTTATCGATATACGAGACGATAATTTTTTTTTTTTATCAAAGTCTCAGTGTCGTTTCTGGTACTTTTTCTTTCTCTTCGTGCCTGGCACGACTCTCGGATGCTTCACTCTCTCCCTCGAGGAATGTCGTGCATAATTGCTCCAACAGCCTAGAAATTAGAACTGAACCATTTTGCAATAAATTTTCTTCGTCAATGACAGACACGGCAGTCGATTCTGACCCCGACAACGAATAAGCTACACGTCTTATAATACAAAATAGCTCGAGTAGATTGTATACAGGATTGATGACGGGCGCGAGCCCACGAATCCCCAAATTAAAGATATACACTCACACACATATACAGACGTGTCTTATTGACGCGTTGATCCCGAGCCAAAATCTCGGCAGAGACAGAGCCAGAATTGATATCTGCACAAACGGCTACGACGCTCCTAGCAATTCTTGCCTTTTTCTTCGATCTTTCAAACACAAACCCATACAAATATACACCAACAACGAGGACACAATATCAAAGGCCATCGTAACTCGCCGCGAGTTGTTATTAAATGCGCCAATCGAAAATAAAACGCTAGTCCCTACTCGCAATCAGCCGGGGGTTGATTCTCCATCCAGCTAGAAACTGAGGCCGAGAAATCCCAATGAAGTGAGACTCTATCGATACCTATATACTCACTCACAGTCTCACAGCAAGACTTAACGAATATTGCCATCCCTGGCAGCTTTCAAACCATCCAAAGTCTACAACCCCCAACTATCGCTGACCCTATACCCTGCTCTTCGTTTTAATGAATAATACATGTGTTTGTCGTTGTAAATGTTGATTCGGAGATACGACGTTACGCCCTTTTGCCTCTAATTCTTGAAAAAAAAAAAAAAACGAATAAAACGACATTTTTCGCAAAAACTTCGTTTTTTTGTTGTTGTAGTATGCTCCGAGATGAACGAATGCAGTTGCCCATCGTATTTGGTGCATCTCTCTATTCTTAATTTGACACTCAATTGCAGAAGGAAGAGCAGACGAGCTCGCCAATTTTTCCAGCCGTCCATGTGACCTGGAAATCTTGTCGGACTCATTTTTCTATTTGTTGCTTAATTCTTGGACGATGCATCCTGTTTAGCTAGATACACACGTTTTCTCTCGTGTCTTCTGGTCGCTTCTTGTTCGATGATCGTGCAAGAGAGACGAGAGACGTTTCAGTCTCATGCTCTTTTGCTCTCTTTCTCTTCTGCTGCTGTTACTTCATTTCTTCTCGGCTCGCGCGGTCTCTCTCGTCGAGTTGCTAGAGCACACGGAAAGCGTGGCCGGTCGACAGGCCAGATAAATTAGTGCCGGTAATGAAGACTGAGCTCCGCGTCTGATTAAACAAACACAGAGATACAACCGACTCGAGATGCTATTTGTATTGGTCTCCATACGTCTTTGTGCTATTGTCCATGTGCTATGCGCACCCACCATTCCAAAAGCAAGACGGATGGAAAGACCGATATATATATATATATATATATATACAGAGAGGCCCAACCAACCAACAGACTTTTTTTAGTCTTAACCTTTGACCTGTATAAGCTCCGATGACTTGATCAACTTTAGTCGCACTATCGTTGCGGATTAATTATTCCATCCATTCGCTGAAGAAATTGTTTCCAAAAACTATTCATTGACGTTAAAGTTTGCACCGTTTCGATGCAACGAAATTCGTTTTTTTCTTTACCAAGGTCCGTTATTTATATTCGGAATGAAATCGCGATTGTAAAATGATCGGTTTTTCTCCCCAGAAAAATATATCGGCTCGAAAAAATTGGATCATTTGAAAAATAAAAAAATGATCAATCAGTTATATTTTTCGTTGCATTCCAACGTTGCAAACTTATTCAGCTTCGCGGTTTTTCGGCTTTTATTTTGTAGAAAAATGCAGTCGACGGAGGAGACAGATTTGATGTTTTTGATGCAGTTTTCGAAGGAAATTTCTTTCGCTGTGGTTGATTTTGATATTTTTAATTCGTTGACTCGTGCAAGCAGTGGCCGCACGTATCGTCTTTAATTAACGAGGGACACGTTCAATGTTGTTTTCTTCATTCGCAACTCATTGTATGCTTTTGGTTCGATATGTATGTGCGTGAATATGTGGGTTCATAGATGAGCGCGGTGGATTTGAGTACTCGCGTACGACGTCCCATTATGTTTCACTCTGTGGTCTCTTCAATTCTCAAGTACGAGGTTCTTTACATCGTTTAGATTGGACAAGCCACCCTGTCATTCGTACACGCATACGCAAACAACGTAGCAACGATATGTTTCGGGACGCGTACACTAGCCAACGCTACGTGCGTCTCGTGTTTGGCATTTCCTGGGCGCACCGATCAAGTACAAGAAGAAGACTGAACCCCTCCTCGCAGCTAACCCCGAGACCACGATCACGTTCCTACCGAGAGCTTTATAGTTGTCACAATAACTCGGTGCATCGGTACTTTCAACCAGTCCTCCATGATGCACTCCGAGCAACAGAGATTAATAGATCTCGTCGCCGCACCGCAGAGTGCAATTCTGGTGTGCGAGTCCTTAACACGACATTCGTCGTACACCATTCCCGAACGTTTTTGCCTTGACATGGAAAATTCATGACGTTAACTTTCCCGATTATCTCATTCGTGACCTAAAATTACGAACGCCCTCGTCAATTTTTATCGGCTCATGCTGTTTTCTAATGGAATTTTTATTTTTTAACGCGCGTCCTCTGCTCGACGAAGAAAAATTCAAATTCGCCACTGTGCTGGTTATTTTTTTCTTCCGATTAGTATATTTTGGCAAAAAGTATAAAAGACATTTCGCAGTCTCGCGCCGTTTGCGAGAAATTAAAAAAAAAAAAGAGCGGAGGAATTAAGAAAATGGCCGAAATAGAGGACGGAATTTTTTTTCTGTTCCTCTCTCTCTCTCTCTCACACCTCATTTTCGCAAGGACGTTCAAGTTTAAGACGAAAATAAAAATGCTCGACAAAGTCCCCGCGTGCACTAATTATAGAATGTGCGAGCTTTCTCCACCTCTATTTTTCTTACGCTCGTTCTCCCTTTCTCTCGCTTTAAATCCTGGCTTTAGGTATCTTCGTGTGCGTTTACGTTTCTTTTTTGTTTTTTCCGAATTACCGACACACTCTTGCGCTCGAATACACATTCCTTAAAATGTCTACATCCATGAATTCATCGCAATACGCGGAACAAATTTTATTGCCGACAACTGCTGCTCGTTCGCTTGGAATTTTTTCAATTTTTTCTAATCTGTCTGCTTTTTTTTTTTTTTTCACCTCCTCTCTTTTCACTTTCTTTCGCATTCATGTTTTTCTTCATCTTTTAACCCACTCGGGAATAGAAATCAGCCTCCAGCCACCTATCATGAATCATTCCGCACGAGTATTCATTAATAACTTTACACACAACTATTTATTCGCCGCAGTCAACCAGCAATGAACAAACAAATGAACAAGAACCGAAAGAAAAAACACGGACGATTAATTACTATAAGTATTCACTCCTCAGTACTTTTGCTTCGAATTATCATTTGACCTGCCCTCTCGTCTTCCAGGCTTTTTATTCCATCACACTTCGTGCTTCGGAAGGATATGAGCTCGCTATTCCGCAGAACACGTCCAGATGGGAGACGATTATTGGTGAGTAAAAAAAATCAAATAAAAAACGGTTTGCAATGAATTCACGAGTTCGTCATTTCGGCCAACTTTTTGGTGAATGGTTTTTCGTAAAGAATTTCCACATAATTCGTTGTGGTCGAGAATTTGATAAAAACGAAACGATTCTTTGGATTTACAATTTTCTCGACTCTATTCAGGTCAGAATTTTGACATTTTTCTATTATCTCCTCGTACGTTGGTATACGATATTTGGAAAACTTGCATTTCCGCTGTTGATTCACGGAAACTGTGAGGAGGAAGATTCGGGAGGAGCAATTCATCCGCGTCTCTAAACTCTTTCTCTTGTTGGTTCGCGCCCCCAGGGACGCAGGATCACTCAGAAGGATTCCGTCCTGCAAATTTTTTTTGTTTCCTTGGCGAGTTGGCAATGGAGAGAGAGAAAGAGAGAGAGAGAGAGAGAGAGAGATAGAAAGCGGAGGCGAGGGAGAAGAGACAAGAGTAAAGAATAGAAGAGAGAAATGTTGCAGCGTCTCGTCGACTCGCGTGGCATCTTCGCTGGCATTTCGATGCATAATAAACGACCGGTTAGGCCCGTAGCAATAATAACACAGGCCCCTTCGGTCGGGATGTGGACCGTCTCTTGTGTTCCGAACGGCCAGAGAAAGAGGAAGAGAGAAAATGGCCCCGAGAGTCCAACACCTTTCAGCGTGTTTTCTAGTTTCGCTTTCTCACTTCTCTGCCTTCCATTTTTTTTCAATTCATTCTCATTTTCCTTTTTTCTCTTCATTTCGCCTCTTTCTTCTCTTCAATGTTTTCGTGTGTTTTTCTCCCCCGTCTCACGTCGCAACGAATCGTCAGGACACACCAAAGTGTAGACGATCGACTATTTCAAAGGATCATTCGCAACAAAAACAGTTTTTTCCTTTTAATTGACAAAAAAAACGTCAAAGTTTTTAATCCTCGCGACTCACAGTTCATTGTTGTCCTTGATAAAATTGCAATAAAACGGCAGACGGAGAAATAATCGGATGTTCCGTCTTCTTGTCGATGCTCAAAGCCCCAGAATGCTAATGATTACAAATCCGATTCGTTACCATTGCAACCGAGAGCCTGCTGCCCGTACAATTGCAAAGGGGCATACGTGAGAATATATAGACTCCCGTATATATAAACCTAGCACACACATTTGTTACGGGTATCATGGATTTTGTCCTAGTGAGCTGCTTCTGGCTTCCTCCGAGGAGAAAATCCTGTTCAGACTTTATTCGTATTTTCCAAAAAGAAAGGCAACTATAAAGTTGTGTCCACTCGGAAACTTTTTATACTTTTGTCTCTCCAACGTTCCTTGCCTATGAAATTCGATCTGAATGTGTACAGAGAAGCGAATGAAAAAATAGTCGATTCGGATGAGTATGGAAAATCGTCGCGTCTCCGATTATTTTGGGCTACTCTCTCGCATCGATAATGGATACGCTCGATAAAGATGCAGAGAGAATGTGCGTGAGAAAGAAACGAATTGAGAGAGAGAGAGAGAGAGAGAGAGAGAGAGAGCGAGAGATGGTTTAAATTTGGTTGGAGAAATGGGCGTATGAATGGTAAGCGTTTAGCGCAATTATTGACGCATTGTCTACAGTACAATAGATCGAGGCTGAAAATGTTGGTGTTCTATATATTCTGAGCGAACTCTGGATCGAGGCCACCAAAGGTTGCAACGATTTCTCCCTGCCCGTAGCCGCCGCTTCTCCACCTCTTGCATTCCAATATCTCCTCCGCAGCCTCCCCGAAATAGCGGCATGTAAAAATCGGACGCGATCCCATTGTCGTTTCATTGTTCGTATTGGAAACGATGGTGATGCTCTACTACACTCTGTGCTTTTCGGACTGGCGATAGTTACCGATGGCCCGCAGAGAATCTCCCTCGCATCTCTATCTCCGCATGTGCGCAATTATCTACATATATACATATATATAGCCAAGTGAATATGCCGAGAGTGTGAGTACAATCGGTGCGTAATATACTGGCAATATTCGTACCGACCATGATTGCCTGGATCATTGGCAGTCTCCATAGAACCATTTTCATTTTTTTATCCGCCCTCTGGCCTTCTGCCCTCGGACCATTGCTCGTCAACCTCTTCTTTTCACTCACATTGTTCAACATTTTTATTTTTCTCTCAGGCTCTGTACGCGTTTTTGTTGCCAAGTGCATCGAGTCCATTTTTATTTCGACCCAACAATGTTTTTCACACTCACAATCACATTTTTCCATATATTTCGATTTTCAATACAAAATCAAGAACGTGTTTGGGCGATTATCAGTAAATTTGGCAACGCGAATCTCCGGACAGAGAGAACGACGCGCGTTCCCATGACTTTTGCCCTGCGAATCAATTCGCTTACGCCCTTTTTCTACCAACCTTTAATTCCCCCATGCCCATATAGCCCGGTCCATGTGTTGGAGGTTTTTGTCGGCTCAGATTGGCGGCCATTATACGCAGACCAAAATTGGGCCTTAATTGTGCCGGCGGTAATGAGTCCGGGGTTGCTCTAATGCATCACGTGTGCTCTTTTCTCTTCCTCTCCGTTTCTCCAGCTCCTCTCTCTCTCTCTCTCTCTCTCTCTCTCTCTCTCTCTCTCTCTCTCTCGCCATTTGTAACGCACATAGTTCGCGTTCCGGCTATAATTCTCCTCTCTTCCTTTATTTGCGTTCTGTTATTTATAACCCGTGAATTTTCAACCCTCCGAGTAATCGTCGTTGCGTTTTAAATTATTATAAGAAATATCAATTTTCGGGAAGAGATAAATTTTGAGCGTCTTGGGAAGTTGGAATAATAAATAGGCACGAAATTGTGATTCCTTTGTCACAATGACTCAGCGACATTATTGACTCATTATCCGGGAAATAATTGACTTTAATTTCGAAATAATTGATTGAATAAGTATACGGCTTGGTGATGGCGCACTTATATTTATTTATCTTGTAAATACATTGTACATGTTTTTAGTAGAGTTTCATGAGCTCTCGGGTGATTATAGTGGGGCCATGAAAGTTGACGACGATGTAAAAGACGAAAGAAAAAACGACCACCCTGTCAAAATGACTGGAAGTGAAAAGAGGATGCGAGCAGCAGAGAAGCGAAGATTGTGTATGTGGCGACGTGGATATTATTTAATTGCTGCTCGCGGTTGTTTTTTCGTCGCCAGATAATTTGTGTACCTGGCGGGCAGTCCTTTCTTTCGTCTCTTCTTTCCCTCTTCGTCAATCTTCTAATTTCATCCCTTTCCTTGCTCGACTAACCGTGTGCTCGTGCTTTATCTTTTCTTCACTCGTTTCGTATTGCTTTTTCTCTCTTCTGTCCTTTCCGCGGCCTCGGAGCTCACTCCACATTGGAGCTTTGAAATATATATAGACGGATATACACCGGAAAGTTTGTTCATCGAGCTAGAGTGGCTGCGGACTACTCCTAATTGCGCGTAATTACCTATGGAGGCCCAATTAGCTTAGATTGGCCGGAATGATCCTGACTAGCCTGGGGAAAGACTTTTTTCCGTTCCTCATATCTCGTCCCTTCCTCCATCCCTCTCTCTCTCTCTCTCTCTCTCTCTCTTGATCCGAGATCCTCGTAATTTTAGCCCCGGGTTTACAAACGCAATAATTGACGCGAATATTCTCTTTCGCGCCGCACGTATCCCTCATCGCTCGGCCCTTTTCTCCTCGACTTCACAATTAATCATCGAAGGACGAATTTCCCCAGATCGGCCCAAATAATCCGGGCAAAAATAATAAATAGCCGAGAAATAAAATCGAGAGGTTTATTTTGGAGATTATTCCACGGCGTGACTATCAAGCTCTGAAATGTTTTAGCGAATTTCTCTTACGCGTCAACACGATGCCGAGGATAAAAGCGAACTATACAGAAAAAGGAAGACCGCGTGTCGTTCACATAATGTGTGTCTGAAATGAGGAAGACGCAAGACGTCTCAGGACAATCCGTCATTAGTAAACAAATAGTTGAGACGACGGCAGTGCGAGAAGGAGCCAGTATTAAAAGGTCGGTCAGAGCCCCTACATAAACTAAACAACAATGAGACTCGGATGGGGCTCCAAAGGAAAGGAAGGCCCGGTGGGCCCTCAGCACCCTATACACCCGAGGAAAGAAGGCACCTGGTCCTTTGCCGCCTCCGCGCGCTTCGTCGTTCATATATCCTCTCCCTCCTTCTCGTATACGCGCTCATTTTCTTTTCATATAAGTGTATACACTCCTCTATCCGTGAATATATCGCTTCTCCGTGTGCAATGTTGCGCCTTCAATTCAATAAATATACGTGATGAATCCTTCGAGACACAAAAAATATATTCGAGCCTCTCCCGCGCGTTCGGTCATCACAAAAACTTTGTGTCGTCCAACCGCGCTCGATGAATCTCACGATTTTACTTAACGTCATTCCCTCTAATTGTCATAATATACAAAAGTCTCCGAAAGAATCCGATTGGCTCAGCTCCGACTGCTGCGTTTCCTCTTGGAGGTTTTAATTTTATTTCTTTTTCTTCAGCTACAAATCGCATTTACACTCGGCTCGGCGATTAATTTGATTTTTCATTGCGATTCCCCGTAGAAAAATTCCATCACTCATTATGGAAAATGTGGACGTACGAGCTCCTCGTGGCACTCTAAGCTCAACATCGTAGTTTGCTCTTGAAAAAAGACCCGTCGTCCCTTTGTCCTTTGGTCCCGCACTGTGACGAGCCTCTGCCCTCTTTTGCCCGCGCACCCTAGACTCAAATCGGCGAAACAGTAGAGTGTGTCTGTAAAATGAAAACGAAAAAAAAAAAAAAACAAGGCACGATACTGTTCTATGTTGAAATAAGAAGGAGATGCCGAGAGAGAAAGGAAGACTCGAACCTGTGGAGAGATTAACATGACAATGTGCTCACCGGTCACTCATTATGGCCGACCGATCCCAAGTGGCGTCTTCCTCTCGACAATCCTCTTTTTCTCTTTCCATCTTCTTCTCTTTTCTGCCCTTCTCTCTCCCCTTGACCCCTCGCGTTTTATAAACCGTTAATTCCGTCCCACCCAATCGCTAAAAATGTCCTCCACCATCTCTCGAGACAATAACAATGTGTGTGTTTTTTTTCGTTTTTTCGTTTCTTAAACCAGATTCCAGTTCTTATAAATTAAAGAACGCTTCCACTCGTTCAAGTTTTACTCACATTGCACGCTGATCAACGAATATACTTTCCAAAAGAATTTCAAGCGGATGCAGCAGGCTTAACGCGTATTGTTTCCAAATCGTTGGCTCGTACTTTTCTCCATTATCCACATCAATGTCGGAAATACTTTGCCGCTCCCCCAATTTCCCGCCTTCCTCGCTCTTTCCTCTTTTCTGCTAGTTTCCATTCCTCCAGGACTCTCTACTCTCTCGACTCGCTCTCTCTCTCTCTCTCTCTCTCTACCGATGAATGAATGCCCAAAGATGTACCGGCATCGTCCTTCGCTCGCCGTGCGTTTATATACACTTTCCTGCCTTCGAGCCATCGTTGCTCTGAGCCGAGGAGTAGCAAACGATTCACGTTTAACAGTTTTTTTTTCCTTCAGCCAACCTTTCGCATTATTTCTGGTGCTAATTTATTCGAAATCTCGATCGTGGAAGATGAAACGTCCATTTCGGTTTTGATTTCGTGGAAGAATGTTTTTCATACGTATTCTTGGATTTTGAGATTTTTCTTTTCTTGCTTGAAAAAACATGCAGCTCTTGAAAAATCTGTCGATTCGTCATCCAATCTTTGTTGAGATCTCCTCCGCATATGAACAGCCTCCGAGAACGTTTCATGCAGGGGCTCTACAAGCTCATCAAATTTCACTGTGAAACTTGGGCCTCGTTGTGTAAGACACTCCAGCGATTCATCGAACCCTAATAATTAATTTTCACGATTCAAATATTCGGATACATGTAAAACCTGCCCTCGGTCTCAGCCTCCAATGCCCCTTCGAAATGCGCCTCTTTGCCTCAAAAGATGCTTGTCACGACTGTCAAAAATTCAACATTTGTCACCATTGTGGCATCGACGAAGCAGCACTGTATATAGCCAAGAGAAGAAAAATCTATCAACGATACCGCAGGTGCGTTCGTCAGACTCTTTCGAGAGTCAAAAGACCCGGAGAGGGAGGGAGATGCAAATCCGGAGATAAATTTCGAGACGAATGAACAAAGTCCGCACCGAGAAACGATGCGATTTTTCAAAAAGAATGAAAAAATTGTACGAGGAACCCCCCCTCTATATTGCCCTTGGTCTCGACGATCGTTTTTCGGCTAATCGTCTGTCTCGCGGTGAAGGCGGAGAATGCGATGACAATGCCCGTTTACCTGGCCGGTTACTCGTGGACCGTCCCTTTTTGGCGAACCGTGAGAAACACTCTCCCTCTCACTCTCTCTCTCCTCCATCTCGGTATTCATATGGTTGTAACGTGGAAAATGCCGAAATAAGGGATGAAACGAAGGGAGTGGGTGAAAGAGCAACGAGCGAGAGAATAAAACGTGTACAAAAAGAGAATGAAAAAGAGAGAATATCGGGTCCTGTTGGACTCTGGGGAATTAACTGGTACATCGCAAGTATAGAAAGAAAGAGAGCGGGTGCAATGGCGAAAACCCTTAGCCAAAAAGGTCTTTTTTCTCTTGCCCCTTCCCCTTAACCTCGCTTTTCACTCAAATGCTCATTCGCGCATGTACACTCGGAGAAAAAGTGACAAAGATGGAGCGAACGAGGGCAGCAAGGACAAGCACAATAGACAGAGAAGCACGAAGGAATTTGTAGGTGAAGCCCATTCGAGCATTGATACACCTTATATTGGACCTGCGGATATTCCTTTACACTTTTTTCTCTTTTCCTTCTTCTTCTGTTTCCTCCTCTTAGCTTTTTCCTAGCAAAGCCTGGCCACGGTCATTAGGAAACACACTAGGCATCGGACAAGCACTATATACATCCAAGTATATTCTGATGCTTCTACGAAATCGTAAAGTTTTGGACAAAAGAATCAACTGTGCGACCGGCTCGTTGGGCACTCTCGTATTTATTTTATTCTAGTTCTTTATTCTTTCTTTTTCATCAGTTTTTCTTGTACATATTCACGCACACGTCGATTCTATAAGAATGTGAGTTTACCACATAGCTCATCCAGGTGATTCCTCATCGTGACAACTATAAAAATCGTTCGAGAGATCGAGAAACATAACATCGGATATACCTCGAGCGGGAAGCTGTACTATTTAAGAAAAGAATTTATCCCCGCCGCGCACGAAAACCATCTATACCGTCTGTGTAGATATTTTTCAACGTATGTGTTGCTGTCCATACACCTTCGAGGGTCATAACCTTTAATCCCCAAAACCCCGAACGTCGCGTCCGCCTTGACTTTTCGTATTTTCTCGCTTCATCTTAATTTTATCTCAAAATATATGTCACCGTGGGGACACCGCCAGGGCGAAGTAAGATGTTTAACAAAAAAAATGATTAAAATGTTTTCATTTTTATTATTTCGTATTGCATTAAATTTTTGTGGCCGCAGCCCGACATCGAGACTGACATTTGCTCGTGATTTCACAAATGTTTGTCATTTTTGTTTGTTTGTAGATAAGCGTGAGATACTTTATTCAAATCAATCATATGATTTTTTGTTCCTATAACAGTTTCTCTAAGGTCTCTCCCCTGCTTCGAAACGCCGCTTCACGGATAACGGAAATTTTGTAAATTAATTTATCCCCTAATATTTGTCCCCTCTGATTCAATCTTATAGTCAGCTGCCCTCGTTTCTCTCTCCAAATTGCGCGTTTTTTTTTTTTTTTCCATTCTCTTTTCTTTTCTTTATTCCTCCGTGTCTCTCGTGCGGCGGGTACGAATATATAAAAGGAAGCGCCAACTTGTCCGATATTTTTCACATGGGCGAGCCAAGGGCACTGCTGAAATTTTGTACAAAAGGGAGGAAACGTGTGGACTTGCGTCTTGAATTAATTTATGCAAACGATGCACATAAGTACTCATGTCTGTGTATACGTGGCATAGCGCGCGTGTGTGTGTGTGTGTGTGTGTGTGTGTGTGTGTGTGTGTGTGCGTGTGTGTAGGGAGGGGGCAACAACGCGGTTGTTTCATTTGGGGACCAGGTGATGATCGAACGGTAAAATCATCAAACCCCCTCGGACGTACTTAAACGAGGGTTCCGAAAAACGACCAGCCCTTTGCGCTCGCGTCGAATATTACATTCGTCTGTATACGCATCTATAAATGGCTGCGGATATTAAAGCGTGTCACACATTGAGAGAACCCAGACCGTGTGAAAACGTCCGAGCTTGTATTGTCTTTGAATTTCTCAGGAGAATCCAACCCTCCAGGCAGCCTGGACTTCTCTCGGTCCTGTTTTCTGACCAGCACACCCTTAGAATTCTCGCTCCCTCGACTGTCCATGAAGCTCGCACATACACGCGGACTTATCATACACCCCATACTGAATTTCTTCCTTGGATTCGATGCGGCCAAGATCGCTGCGCGCTTCCGCATTCGTGACCGTTTATTTTTTACGTTTGTGCGTCCATATTCTCATATTTTTTTTTCAAGTCACCTCGTATATTTTCACTTTCCATGAAAGTGACTGAATGAAAATACGCACAGGGTCGTAAAACTTGGCCGTCGATCGAAAAGCCTCGGGTTAATGAAAAGAGACTGCTGGAAAAAGGTACAAAAAAGCCCTAAACAAGCCTCAAAACGGACCAACCTCGACGGGACTTTAGTAGAAAGAAAAATCATTTCAATGTTTTGTGCTGTTCTCATGGAGGATCTGAAAAAACATGCCAATGCATGTTTTCCGGGAAGGAATGGTGTGCTACTGTGACGTCAGGCTTTCCGTGAACAGCACACAAAATTCCATATTCAAAGGACAACCAAGACAAAGCGCGCCCTGATTCTAAAGTGACACCTCGAGATTCTCTTTCTTTCTTCCGCGTTTTTTTTTTTTTTTTTTTTTTTTTTTTTTTTTTTTTTTTTTTTTTTTTTTTTTGGAACCACCAGATGAGCTGTTCTCTCTTCCGCTCTCTCTTCATACTCGCTGCTGGTTATCCCGATCTCCGATCTTCCCTATCTTACTCCCCGTTGTCTTATTTACCCGCCGGTTTATTCTCTTCGGATTGTGTCCCTTTTCAAGAGAAAAACGAGATCATCGCGCGCTGCGCGCTCTTCGTATTTATACATACAGAAAATATGCTATAAACGCGTGAACTAAGATGCCATCGCTCCTTCCTGTCACCCTCTCTCTTTCTTTCACGTCGTTGTAATCGACCATAAAAACGTCTCGGGTGTGGTTAAGAATTCGTTAATCTCTTTTTACCTCTCGACACAAGAGACGCGAGATCTTTTTTAGCCCATTTTTCGTTCATTCTTTCTCGTCTTATTTCCACGACAAAGCTTCTCAAAAAATTTCCTCAGCAACGAAAATCCCTCCCCCCTCGAATCACATCCTCCTGGCATCGCGAAGTTGATACGACCAAATGTTTTGTAACGATTGAGCTGATCACCGTCCCCTCATTCTCAATGCAACATTTTATTTTTCTCTCATCGTGACATCGTTGATTCGATTATGATGGCAATTTTTTGTCCAAGCAATAATAAACGATCGTGAAAAAGTTGAGAAAATGTTTTTTTCTCGGTTATTGGAATGAGTCCAGTTTTCTTAACGACCTGGAATATTGGGAATAATCAGAGAAGCAAAATACACGTGACGGTAAAAGTTACATCCAGGAGGACACGTGGCTTCATTCACGACTCTACGTTGTTGGCATATACACGATCTGCGGTGTGTCGTATAACATATATATGTATTGTGAGAGTAACCAAGGTTAGGGGCGAGTGCCCGTGAAAAGAGGGAGCCGCCGCCGGTGTGCCTGGAACGCGAGTAGATGGATGTGCCCAAGCTTCATGGCGTTTTTTGCCTCCGTTTCCTGAATGAGAAAATCCTCTATGTGTGTGTCTATATGTATCGTGTGGTCAGCGAGGGCCTTGGCGTGGCGATAGAGAAGTGTGGAAAAGTCGCGTAACCGCGCGCGTCCACGTGATTTTTACTGGGGCAGAGAGGGGCCTCGAAGTCTAGGATAGTACCGCGAGCGTTCGAACACGTAGGGGATGTTTTACGATCCGACAGCACGATGATACTTTCTTTACCACAACGCCAACGCGCCATTATTGACTGGCCGTGTATGTTCTCGGTCGAATGTTCGATACTTTGACGTTTCCATCTGTGTGTCCGAGTCTTAAGGGTGCAAACGATATTAACAGCCTTATGTGCCACTCCACAGTCTTGGCGATGGGAAATCGTACGGAGGCGCTCAGACGGAGTAGCAGAAAACGTGGTGCAATCAGCCGTGAGAGTTGCAGGGCAGTTTTTCATAGTTCCTAGTGATGGTTTTATTTTTTTATTGACGCAGCTTCGCGGTTTTATTGTTTTTCTAATTTTGATCGACTCGCTGGAGGATCGAGCATGATCGATGAATACCTGGGGCAAGTCTGCAGTGAATATGGTGCGCGGCAAGGGGGAGGAAAGTATAGAAGGCAACGCGTCGATCACGATCGAGCATTTTTTAAGGGCCTGGTCTGCCACGTTGGAGAATTCACGCGCGAGATCCAGCAAGGGTCAGAAATTCCTTTGCCTTTGCTAAATTTCGTGCCCCCGAGACTTTTTCCCTTCCCACCACTTGTCTCCAACGTTCCGCATTGCTCTTGGAGCCTCCTCCTCCTCCTCCGCCGCCGCCGCCGCCGCCACCCATTTCTCTCGCTCTCTCGCTCTCTACGGATGGATTTTTGTTTTTTCATTTTTCCTACTCCTTCCTTATGCTCGTTTAACCAACAAGGGACAGCAGAATTTTTAACGATAAATACGCGCCGGTTATAACTCAATATCGCAGCCATAGAGCGCCCGAGTTGAAGAGAAAGCCACGTCAATAAATATATATACATATTCCTATATATAAGTCAGTCTTATATACAGATGGACATATGGAGGGAAAGGGAAGTTGAGAGCAGGGCAAAAATGTTTGGGATCGACCTCGAGGGCACACTGCGAGGCAACATTAAAAGGGAGAGGACATTAAGAACCGCCACAGATCTTGTATAAGAATCCCTTGTGTCTCGCGCGAGCGCGCGCCCGATCGACAAAGCAGCAGAAAAAGGAGAGCGAGAGGGAGACACGATAGTAACGCGAACACGCTCGTGCAAATGCGGATGAGGAAAGGAGGAAAGAGAGCCAAAAGGACTCTCTCGTGTAGATAAAGAAAGCAGCTGAGGAGAAGGAAAAAAACAGGCAAAGCTTATGGTGGCGTATACTGAAAAAAAGAGATGGAAAGATCGGGAGGAGAGACAAGTTAAGAAAAAGCATATATAGACGGTTGGGATGCTCACGTATGAGCCAGAACCTCATAACTCCTTATAATGTCCTCTTCCGCGGATGCCTAGCATACACCCCCATTCCAAACTGCTGCATGCCCACTCGCCGCGGAACATTGTGAACACAACAACGAGGAGAAAGGGCTCCGCGGGAGCAAGCAGCGACGCCGTTATGGAAAGTCCATATGGACCGAGAAAGACAGAGCTCGAGAGGGAGAGAGAGAGAGAGAGAGAGAGAGAGAGAAGTTAACTTTGGTTACGTATTACAACGCGAGAGACGTGCTCGTTGTCGTCGTCGTTGTTGTCCTCGTTGGACGCCGTCCTCGAGAGGCTTCCATACCTATGCTGTATGCCTGTCCAGCAGCTCGAGAAGCACCACCACCAGCCAGAGCATCGACGTGTGCTGATTCTTTTTCCGTCTTCCTCCTCCTCCTCCTTTCTTTTATTTCATCTTCGTCTCTCACTTTCTGCGAAACTTGCCCTCCGATATTCTTCGTACGTATATATACGCACACGTATGTGATATGTACGCGCGCCATAAGGCTAAGTGCACTACTCCTGAAGCCGTTGCTCCCTCCACCTCATTCTTTCCTCTTTCCTTTGCGTTTCTTTCGTCCCGCGTGCACCGGGTACACGGCTCGACGAGACCAACAACCAGACTCACGTACTCTCCACGTGGAAAAAGACTGAGAAACCAATACAATGAAAACAAAAAAAAAAAAAACAAAAAAACGAAAGAGAGAGGGAGATTGAAAAAAAAGTGCAACCCCACCGTGTACGAGAGGACTCCCGCCCGTTATATTCGACGTGGGCTACGCGTGCATGCACCCAAGCGCGGCAATCCTCCTTATGTTCATTCCTCCTTTTACTTTTCATTTTTATTTATTCCTCCCTATTGCCATCTTTCTTTCCCTCTTTTTCTTCTTCACTTTGACTTTTGACCATTTTACCTCCTTTTTTTCTTCATTTTTCCATCTCTCGCTCTTTCTCTTTTCTCTCATTCTCGCGCCGTCCTTGTCGCCGTTTCTCTCACTGTCCGCAGCGCCCTCCTCTCTATAAAAGTGAGCTGCTGAACGAGGGAAGGGAACGAAGGGAGCAGCGTTAGTGCAGAAGGAGAGAGTTAATCTTGATATAATGGCCGCGAGCGCGCGAGCAACTGTCGCGCCTTAGTTCACCAAGGGAAAGAAGAAAATAAAGAGAAAAAGAGAATGGGATAGCAGCGGAGAATCCGTAAAGACAATAGTCCAAGATATATCGTTAGCTCTTGGACCTTCTTTCGCGTTCGTACTCCTCTCGACCACCCTTGTGGTGGATATGTGCTGTGTGCTCTATATGCTCGTTTCACTCCTCAGACCTCTCCCTTCCCTTCCTCGCCTTTTTTCACTTCACCACGATAGACCATTATAACTTGTCGGCCAGAAGTACAAAAGCATGGAAACGGGAATCTTCATTTTTATTCCGGAAAAAGAAACAAAAATTTTTCAAATATGCTCTTTGAGAATTTAACGAGAAAGCGAATGCACGTCGTCGTGTTGCTGCAGCAATTTGTGTGAAAAAAAATGACGATGAAAACTTTGGACAAATCCATGGCGAAGTGAGCACAATTTTGAGATAAAAAATAATGCTGCGCGCGTTGATTGAGGAGTGGGCGAAATTTAAAATATTGAGATGCGGAATTCGCCAAAAATGACGATGCAGTTTTATTCGCTCGAATCATCCGGATCTATAATTGCCGTAGTTGGTTTACTTTTTCCTCCATTTTGATGGTTAAAATGGTTGGATCGGTGAATGATAATAAAAAATAATCTCAAGTACCGCCCGAGACTTGTATCTCATCTCTCGCTTTGCACAACCTTTTGCGAATGACTCCCCGACACAATCATAATCTGATCTCGTATTAAAGATCCACTCTGGTTTCTCCGCTCTCGTATATCTGTAGCCACATGTATATATATAGACATGTACGTGCACACCCGCGCTTTATGGGGAACCCTATTTTTATGCAGATCGGGGAGAACGAAGCTCGCCCGGAGGTGGCAAGATCCGGCACCGTAAACGCTTTATAATCTCTGCGTATGGATGTACAATATTAGCAGTGTATATAGTTTCTTCTTGGCAAGTTCTCCTCGTTTCTTTCGTAAGGCAGCTGCTCCTGATGCTCCCTCGAATCTCTCTCAAGTCCTTTCTTTTTCGAATAGTACAGAGATATGTATATACAAATGTATATCTGTATATAGACACACTTATGTATAACGAGAGCGAGACAGGCTAAGAAAGAGACTCCTTTTGCTAAGAAATCGATACTCGTTTTATGCGAAAATCTTACTTCCATCTCGTTCCACTAAAACGAGTTTACTTTTCTTTTTTTTTTTTCAAATGTTTTTCTTCTTTTCTTAATTCTCTTGAGACTCTTTATTTATTCATACGTATCTCCTCAATATTCAAATTTTCTGATATACAAACGACCTCGATTATTTCTCGCGTAATATAAATATCGTTATTATTTTCTCGAGCCTCGTGAACTCTGGGATTACGAGCGAAATAAACGAGTAAAGAGATAAATAGGTAAGAGCAAGATATAAAAAAAACAAAGAAACGTAAAATGGAGTTGGTTAACGATGAGTTAAGTGTCTCCGAGGATCGGGTCCTACGGGTTCGTATTAAGGACCACAAGAATACAAAATGTTACTCACCGAGGACTTTTTGCCTTAGGGGGCCACCTGACACGCGAGAATTTTTGCTAACGAAACGTTGCCCAGATCGCAATACACTCGCGTCAATTCACTTACGAGACCTTTGGGATACCTCCGCCTCCTCGCGGTATTACAGCCTCGTGTCATGTCGAAAAAAAACTCATTTCTCCGGATCTTTTCACTCGCGCTCTCCTTTTCTTCTCCGCTCCAACATTTCCCGCTGGTCCATTAATAATTTTTCTAATTAATAAATTAATTCTATTTAGGTGGAATATTTGGTCGAATTTCCGAGTGTCGCATCTTACACGTCTATTATCGTGGAAAAAAGTGGGTTAATTCGTGGGAGGCAAAAAGGCAGAGTTGTAGGACGTCGTCGGTCTCATTTCCTAAGGGTAGTCGGAACTGCGTTGGCCGTTAATTTATCTGACCGTTGATTGCCCATGAGCCACCACTCGGCCATTGTTTTCTACCCTCATTTTATCACACATGTGTGCTTGTGTGCGCGCGTTAGTCACGCGTGTACGTATGTATTTATAGAGGAGAGCGAGAGGGAGAAAGGGATGGTATCTCTAAGCCGCATGGCAAACGGCGCCCCCTGGACTCCTCTTTCCTGCCCTTAATTCCGCCCCCTCTCACGACGTCCGCACTTTTCTAATTAATTTCTGACCGGAGCTCATCGCCAGAGTCAGAGTCGCTAGGAAACGCTCTCTGCGGTTTTCCCATCGATATGTTCGTTTATATTTGTGTGTACCCGACCGCCTCTCTGTGTCACCGTCCAAGGGTCCGTTTATATGCACACAGACACAAACGATATATATGTGATATCTACTTGTTTTAACTCGGCACACTATTCGACCGTACAAAACGACCAAAGTTTAGCTCGCTCCCCGAGATCGTACTTACCACGTAAATAGAATCGTTCTGAATCTTTTACGACTCTCTCGTTATATCGGTATATCGTTGCCTCCACAAGTAGATCGTCTTGAGACGATATCCACCGAGGAATATAATGAGCAAGCATGAGAAATGATCTAACCAAGAGCTTTCCGTTCTACGCACTGTACATAACAAAATATCCAAAACGAATGAACTTACGGCATTGATTGATCGAAAAGTGTATAGGGTAAAAGTTTTTCCCTATCTAGGAATCTCCTGAGGGATCAGGCAGTGAGATTGAGTCATCTCGTTTGAAAATCCATAAGTGTATGAATTTTACGTTTTCGACCGAAAGCACGCGCGTCGACGTCGATCGAACCCTCGATAATATCGAAAAATAAATATTCCCGAAATAAATATAAATAATATCGAATCGTGGCACGATCATTAATGTGTAATTTTAATCTCCAATCTGTCTGTCTTTCCCGTGGATAAATATAATGGGACACGAGGCTTCCCCGCGCTGCCAAATCCGGTTAAACAAAAGAATCCCCGGGGCTGTAAGGGCGAGCAGTCGAGGAAGAATGAAAAGAGAGCGAGAGTTAAGCTGCAACACACCGGAGAATCTCTCGCTTCTTTTTCTTTTCAGTTCCCTTTTGAGTTTACGTTTTTTTTTGTTTCATTGAATGTGTATCTGCTCGGGCAGGTTAAGTGCCATTATGTAGGTCGGGGTGGAACATGTATATGGCGAAGAAGAATAGAATAGCACATGCTTGATTGAAATATATGTCTATGTGCGTGCGTGTGTGTGCGTGTGTGTGTGTGCATTAAAACGTGTAAATGTATGGAATAATGGTGCGTGTGGCCCGAATCGTCGGTGCCACGATGGATCGAGCTGGTTGTAATAAAGCGTTAGGAGCCTGTTAAATCCGCGCAGCAGCTCCTCGTGATGATGCTGGATCCTGATGACGACTACGACGACGACTACGCGATGACGACGTGAACTGTGCTGGTGTTGCTCGTGGGCAGACTTTGGCATTGTGATGCAAATGTGTCTAATCGGCCGAGCCAGCCGACCATATGTCCGTTTGCTTCTCTCGCTCTTCCCATTTGTTTTCTATTCCTCCCTCTCTCTCTCTCTCTCTCTCTCTCTCTCTCTCTCTCTTTCGCTCGTAATTTTGGGCTCGACGAGCCCGACCATTGTCCACCATCTTTTCTCAAAATCAACCAACGAATTCTTCGCTATTTTACGGCAATATTATTCCGCTTTAATAATGATCGCAAAAAAATACCCACATCCTGGTCCTCCTGCCAACACTTTTTGTCCTACACAAAAAACAATACCAGAGTGACCTCGAAATAAAAGAAAACAGTCTTTTCGACATTTCAAATTGTACCTCCTCTTGGAAAACAAAATATATTTAAATCGACATGGGGAAGCAGCTTTTTCGTCGCAGCTCGTCAAAAGTGAATTGCTTGGAAAATCAAATTTTGTCCGGAATTGATCGAGTTTTGTGAAAAATCTGATAATGTCGCCTGTAAAGTTGAAATTTTCAAGTTTTATCGAGTAAAATTCTCTTTCCAGCGTTTTTCAATGGAATCCACGAAAATCAAGCTTCAACTTTTCCAAAAATTTGCTTCGAGTCGTAGCAATAGGTCGAGAAAAAAAATGGAAATATATCTGAGGGCGTATCCAACGAATACTCGAATTGCATAAATAGTGTGTTTCGCGTTTCTTTCGTTTGGAAGTAACAAATACACATAACAATCGCGTGTCCCGTACACGTATAGCGTGGAGAGCTAACAGAACACGCTAACTCAACCATTACCCATTATTGCGTACTAATGACGAGACCCCGCGCCGGACACGCTTAGTTAACCATTATGTTATTCCGAATTGCGATATTCATGTGTATGCGTGCCCATGTGGTTATATGGAAAAAAAAAAAAGCAAACATTGCTTGATTATTCTTCAACTGTCGTATCTGTGACTACTGCCATTTTCACAATACTTTGACAGTTATAATAAGGATATACGAATACATATGTATCTATGAGCGTATTTTACTGTCTAACGATTCGAGAGACGCAGTTATTATTGCTCGCTCGGATACTCAAGAATAAATACATCAACATGTACACGAATAAAGTATAATGATTTAATTTTGATAGACGGATTCCCATCGTGTATCCTTTTAAAATAGAACCCGACATAAAATCCGGCAGAGAATATGCGAATTTCTACGATCGGATTCTCCCGACTATGAACGAAAAAAAAAAACAAAACGATTCGTATTATTTTCACATTAATTTGGATTAATCCGGAAAGTGGATTGATTTTATTGCGGGTTGAATAATTCACGATCGAAATTTGGCAAGAATAAATATCGTTGGAAAAGAAAATTGAAACTTGTGGTACGGTTTTGTTGTTTTTGTGGTTTTTTTTTTTTTCTTCATTTTTTCTAGTGTTTTCGCGTGTGCGTGTGATCTACATCGGGATATTGGACAGAGCAGTTGGTGGCCGAGTTTGATCGTCTAAAGTTTATATTTAGGATCCGATTATTTATGATTACGATTATTTCGGTCCGCTTATTCTCGAGACGCTTTATCGAATGTTTAGCATGTGCCCCCAGTCTTTTCATCTCTCGCCCGCTCCTCTCTCTCTCTCTCTCTCTCCCCCCCCCCCCCCCCCCCCCCCCCCCCCCCCCCCCCCTCCCCCCTTC